>SAYR01013221.1:1276339-1424938 GCA_004382745.1 Argopecten irradians irradians | reverse complement strand
CTATTACAACTTTCAGCAACCATTAAAACATGTGGTGGGTATTAATTACCTTTAATATGATAATACAACTTCAGCACATAAAAACAGTTTGGTGTTTGGTATATTACCTTTATATGATATACAATTAGCACCATAAAAAGTTTGTGTTGTATATTACTTTTATATGATATACATTCAACACCATAAAAACAGTTTGAGTTTGTTATTGCCTTTTATTCTGATATACAATCAGCACTAATAAAACAGTTTGAGTTTGTATTTGTATATTACTTTTATATGATATACAACTCAGCACAATAAACAGTATGTGTGTTGTATATGGCCTTTATATGATATAAACTAGCACCATAAAACGTTTGCATTTGTATATTGCTTTATATGATATACAACTCAGCACCTAAAAAGTTTGTGTTGTATTTACTTTTTATGATATAGCAATCAGCACAATAAGAAACAGTTTGTGTTTGTAATATTTGCCTTTATATGATATACAACTCAGCACTAAAACAGTTTTGGTGGGTTTGTATATTGTCTTTATTATGATTAATAACAACTCAGCTCCATATAAACAGTTTGTATTTGTTATATTACCGCTTTAATAGTGATATATACAACTCAGCACCATAAAACAGTTTGTATTTTTATTATTGCCTTTTTATGATATCAACTCAGCACCATAAAACAGTTTCGAAGTTTTGTATATGCTTATAATGAATAATAAGCATCAGCTCCTAAAAAGGATTGGGAGTTTTGGTATGTTGTATATTATTTTATATTGATATACAACTCAGGCAATAAAACAGTTTGTGGTTTGGTATATTCGGCCTTTTGATATGATATACATCAGCACCATAAACAGTTTGGGTGGTTTGGTATATTACCTTTATATGATATACAACTCAGCACCATAAACAGTTTGATTTTGTATATTAGCCTTTATATGATACAAATGAATTCCACCAATAAAACAGTTTGAGTTTGTTATTGCTTTATTATATGATACAATCAGCACCTAAAACAGTTTGGTTTGTATTTGTTATACTTATTTTATATGATATCACATCAGCACAATAAAACAGTTTGTGTTTGTATAGTTGGCCTTTATATATATACACATCAGCGCACCATTAAAACAGGGTTGTGGGTTTGTATAGTTGCCTTTATAATGATATACAATTCAACACATAAAACAGGTTTTGTTTGTATATTACTTTATATGATTACAACTAGGCACATAAAACAGTTTTGTGTTTTTGGATATTCCTTTATATGAATACCAACTCAGCACCATAAAAAGTTTGTGTTTGTATATTCCTTTATACTGATATACAACTCAGCACCATAAACAGTTGTGTTTGTATAATTACTTTATATGATATACAACTCAGCACCATTAATAGTTGTATTTGTATATTACTTTTATATGAATATACAACTTCAGCACCATAAAACACGTTTGTGTTTTGTCATATTGCCTTTATTGATATACAACTCGCACCATAAAACGTTTGTGTTTGTATATACATTTATATGATATACAACTCGGCACCATAAAAACAGTTTGAGTTTGTATATTACTCTTTATATGATTTAAACAATTAACACCATAAAAACAGTTTGAGTTTGTAAATTTGCCTTTATATGATATTACAGACTCAGCACTCAAAAAACAGTTTTGAGTTGTATAATTTGTATATTACTTTTTTTATGATATCAACTCAGCCCACACCTAAAACAGTTTGTGTTTGTATATTACTTTATAATGATTACAATCAGCAGCATAAAACAGTTGTGGTTTGGGTATTTGGCCTTTATTGGATATACACTCAGCACCATAAAACGTTTTTGTGGGTTTGTATATTTACCTTTATACTGATTACAACTCAGCAACCATAAAATAGGTTGTATTTGTATATTACTTTATATGACTATACCAATCAGCACCATCAAAACAGTTTGGGTTTGTATATTGCCTTTAATATGATATAACAACTCAGCACCACTAAAAACAGTTGTGTTTGGTATAGTTAACTTTATATGATATACACACTCAGCACATAAAACAGTTTGGGAGTTTGTAGTATTACCTTTATCAGATAACAATTCAACATCCATAAACAGTTTTTTGAGTTGTAATTGCCTTTCATATGATATACACTCAGCACCATAAAACAGTGAGTTTGTATAAAGTTTTTGTGTTTGTATATTACTTTTTATGATATACAACTCAGCAACATAAAACAGTTTTGTAATTTGTATATTGCTTTTTATATGATTACAACTCAGCACCAAATAAAACAGTTTTGTGTTTGGTAATAGTACCTTTATTATGAATATACAGAACTCAAGCACATAAAACGTTTTTGTGTTTTGTATATTTGCCTTTATATGATATACAACTCAGCACCATAAAACAGTTTGGTTTGTTTGGGTATATACCTTTATATGATATACAACTCAGAGCACCCATAAAAAAGTTTGTGGGGTTGGTATATTACCTTTATATGAATTATACAATTCAGCACACATAAAACCAGTTTGTGTTTGTATATTAACTTTTATATGTATTAAATTCAACAACCAAAAACAGTTTTGAGTTTGTATATTGCTTTATTTGATATACAACTCGCACAATAAAACAGTTTGTATTTGTATATTACCTTTATATGATATATAACAACTCAGGCACCATAAAACAGTTTGTATTTGTATATTGCTTTTATATGATATACAACTCAGCACTGCATAAAACAGTTTGAGTTTGTATATTGCTTTATCATGATATATGAACTCAGCTGCCATAAAACAGATTGAGTTTTATTTGTATATTTTTTATCGTGATAATACACTCAGCAGCCATATAAAAGTTTGTGTTTTGTATATTGCCTTTATATGATATAACTGCAGCACTCAATAAAAACAGTTTGTGTTTGTATTTTAACTTTATATGATATACAACTCACACCATAAAACAGTTTGATTTTGGGGGTATATTACTTTATATGGATAAACAATATTCAAACACCATTAAAACACAGGGTTTGATTGGTATATTGGGGCCTTTATTTGATATTACACTCAGGCACCATAAACATTTGAGTTTGTATTGTATATTACTCTTTATATTGATATCAAAACCAGCACAATAAACATTTGTGTTGTATATTGCCTTTATATTGATATACAATCAGCACCATAAAAAGAGTTTGGTTTTGTATATTGCCTTTATATGATATAACAATTCAACACGCATAAAACAGTTTGTGGTTTGTAATATTACCTTTATATGAATATACAACTCAGCAACCATAAAAAGTTGTGTTTGTATATTGCCTTATCATGATATACAACTCAGCCCATAAAACAGTTTGGTGTTTGTATATTAGCTTTATATGATATACAACTCCAGCACATAAAACAGTTTGTGTTTGTATATTACTTTATATGATATACATGCAGGCACGATTAAATAGTTTGTATTTGTATTTACTTTTTAATATGATATACAACTCAGCACATAAAACAGTTTGTGTTTGTATTTGCCTTTATACTGATAATACAACTCAGCGACCATAAAGAACAGTTTGTGTTTGTAATATTACTTTATATGATATACAACTCGGCATCCATAAAACAGTTTGAGTTCTGTATATTACATTTATATGATAAACATTTAACACCATAAAACAGTTTTTTGAGTTTGTAATTGCTTTATATGATAATAACACTCACACCGAAAAAAACAGGGTTTGAGTTTGGTAATTTGTATATTACTTTTTTATGATATTACAACTCAGCCCATAAAACAGTTTGGTGTTTTGTATTTACTTTATATGAATATAACAACTCAGCACCATAAAACAGTTTGTGTTTGTATAATTGGCTTGTGATATGATATACAACCTCAGCACCAATAAAACAGTTTGTGTTTGTATATTATTTTATATGATATATCCAACTTCAGCACCATAAATAGTTTGTATTTGTATTTACTTTATATGATATACAACTCGCACCATCAAACAGTTTTGGTGTTTGTATATTGGCCTTTATATGATATACAACTCATGTACCCATAAAACAGTTTGGTTTGTATTTAACTTTATATGATAATAACAACTGCAGCACACATAAAACAGTTTGAGTTTGTACATTACCTTAATGATAAAAATTCAATCACCAGTAAACAAGTTTGAGTTGTAAATTGCTTTATATGATATACAACTCAGCACCATAAAACGTTTGAGTTTGTATAAAGTTTTGGTGGTTTGTATATTACTTTTTTATATATATACAACTCAGCACCATAAACAGTTTGTAATTTGTATATTGCTTTATAATGATATACAATCAGCACCATAAAAGTTTGTGTTTGTACTATTACCTTATATGATATACAATCCGCACCATAAAACAGTTTGTGTTTTGGTATATTGCCTTTATATGATATACACTCAAGCAACCAATAAAACAGTTTGTGTTTGTAAATAGCTTACTTTATATGAATATACAACTCAAGCACCATAAAAACAGTTTTGTGTTAATGTTAGTATTACCTTTATATGATATACAACTCAGTCACCATAGAAACAGTTGTGTTTGTATAACTTTCTAAATACGATCATATAAAATTCAAACTAACCAAAACTAAGGGTTTGGAGTTGATTCTTATTTATACAATCTCCAAGCACCATAAAAACAACAGTTTTGGTTTTTGTATTAACCTTTATATATATATACAACTCAGCACCATAAAAAAACAGTTTTATGTTTGTATATTGCCATTTATATGATATACATACTCTAGCAAGCCATAAACTAGTTTGATTTGTTATATTACTTTTATATGATATACAACCAAAGCATCATAAAAGTTAGTTTGTATTTGTATATTACTTTTTATTATTGAATACATAACAATCAGCACTCATCAAACAGTTTTTGTTCGACCAAATATAATTCGCACCTAAATTATATATGATATACAAACTCAGCACCATAAACAGATTTTGTTTGTATACTTACCTTTAATGATATATAACGACCACCATATAACACTCCAGCCACCATAAAAGCATTGATTGATACTAAAATTATATGATCAACAATTTCAACACCAATAAAAGTTTGAGTTGTATATTCTTTAGTGTGATATACAACTCAGCACCAAAATAAAACAGTTTGAGTTTGTATTGTATATTAACTTTTATATGATATACACTCAGCACAATAAAACAGTTCCTGTGTTTGTATATTGCGCTTTATATGATATAAACCGCAGCACCATGAAAACAGTTTGTGTTTGTATATTGCCTTTATATGATATACGCAATCAACACCATAGAATCAGTTTGTGTTTGTATTACCTTTATATGATATACAACTCAGCACCATAAAACAGTTTTGTGTTTGTATATTGCCTTTATATGATATAGCAACTCAGCACAATAAAACAGTTTGTGTTTGTATATTACCTTATATATGATACAATCAGCACCATAAAAACAGTTTTGAGTTGTATATTACCTTTATATGATATACAACTCAGCCCCATTAAATAGTTTGTATTTGTTATATTACACTTTTATATGATTATAACAACTCAGGCACCATAAAATCAGTTTGTGTTTGTATATTGCCTTTATATTTGGATATATACAACTCAGGCACCATAAAAACAGTTGGGTGTTTGGTATACTTACCTTTATATGATATACAACTCAGCACCATAACAACATTTTGATTTTGGTATATTACCTTTATATGATAAACAATTCAACACCATAAAAACAGTTTGAGTTTGGAAATTGCCTTCATATGATATAAACTCAGCACCATAAAACAGTTTGATATTTTGTATATTATTTTATATGATATACAACTCTACACCTATAAAACAGTTTGTGTTTTTATATAACTTTATATGATATACAACTCAGCACCAATAAAAACTAGATTTGTGTTTGTATATTAACCTTATATGATATACACTCAGCACCATAAAAAAGTGGTTTTGTAAATATACCTTTATATGATATAACAACCAGCACCATAAAACAGTTTGTTTTGTATATTACCTTTTATATGATATACACTCAGCACCAATAAAACAGTTTGAGTTTGTAATATTGCTTTATATGAATATAACAACTCCAGCCCATAAAAACAGGTTTGTGTTTGTATAATACCTTTAAATATGATATACAACTAAGCACCATAAAACAGTTTGTATTTGTATATTCCTTTAATTATGATATAACAACTCAGCACCATAAACAGTTTGAGTTTGTATTTGTATATTGCCTTTATATGATATACAACTCAGCACCATAAAACAGTTTGTGTTTGTATATTGCTTTATATGATATAACACTCAAGCACCAAAAACAGTGTTGTATTGTATATTGCCTTTATATGTGATTTACACTCAGCACGCATAAAACATTTTGATCTTGTTATTCCTTTATATGATATACAACTCAGCACCATAAAACGGTTTTGAGCAGTTTTGTATATTACCTTTATTTAATAAACAATTCGAACACCATAAAAACAGTTTGAGTTTGTATATTGCCTTTAATTGATTATACAACTCAGCACACCATTAAACAGTTTGAGTTTTGTATTTGGTATATTTACTTTAATAATGATATACAATCAGCACATAAAACAGTCTTGTTTTGTATATTACCTTATATGATATACAAACTCAGCCACCATAAAACAGTTTGTGTTTGTATATTAGCCTTTATATAGATATACAACTCAGCAACCTATATAAAACAGTTTGAGTTGTATATTACCTTTTATATGATAAAATTAACACCAAAAAGTTAGCCTACTGATATCACCAGAAAAAACAGTTTGAGTTTGTATTGTATTATTACCTTTATATGAATATACACACTCAGCACCATAAAACAGTTTTCTGTGTTTTATATTACTTTATATGATATAACAATCACGCAACCATCAAAAAGTTTTTGTGTTGGTATAATTGCCCGTTTATATGATATACAACTCAGCACCATAAAAAACAGTTTGAGGTTTGTTATATACCTTTATATGATTATACATTCAACCGACCATAATACGTTTGAGTTTGTATATTGCATTTTATATGATATACCAACTCAGCACCAAAAGTTTTTCAGCTAAATAATCAACCGCACTTAGTTTGTGTTGTATTTGTATATTACTTTTAATATGATATAACAACTCAGCACCATAAAACAGTTTGTGTTTGTATATACCTTTATAGATGATACAACTCAGCACCATAAAAAGTTTTATTTTGTATATTCTTTTAATATGATATACAACTCAGCACCATAAAACAGTTTCGTGTTGTTATATGCCTTTAATATGATATACACTCAGCACCATAAAACCCAGTTTGTGTTTGGGTATATTACCTTCATATCGATATACAACTGCCACACAATAAAAAGTTTTGATGTTTGGTATATTGCTTTTATATGAAAATACAAACTCAACACATAAAACATTTGAGGTGGGTTTGAATATTGGCCTTTAATATGATATCAACTTAGCAACCATCAAAACAGTTTGGGTGAGGTTTGTATTTATTACTTTTATATGAATACAACTCAGCACCATAAAACAGTTTTGATTTGTATATTACCTTTATAGATAACAAATTCACACCAAAAACCAGTTTGAGTTGTTATGATTGCCTTTATATGATAATTCAATCAGCACATAAAACAGTTTGTGTTTGTATATTACTTTATATGATATACAACTCAGCACTATAAAGAACAGTTTGTTATTGTATATTACTTTATATTATATACAACTCAGCAACCATAAAACTGTTTGTATTTGTATATTACTTTTATATGAATAAACCACTCAGCACCATAAACAGTTTGTGTTTGGTATATTATTTTTATATGATAATACAACCTCAAGCACCAATAAAACAGTTTGTATTTGTATATTGCCTTTAATGAAATATACAACAGCACAATAAAACAGTTTGTATTGTATATTGGCCTTTATATGATATCATCAGCACCAATAAAAAGTTTGTGTTTGTATATTACCTTAATATGATTATACACTAGCACCATAAAAACAGTTTGTATTTGTATTTGCCTTTATATGATATACAACGTCAGCACCATAAAAACAGTTTTGTGTTTGTATATTACCTTTATATGATATACACAACTCAGCACCAAAACCAGTTTGTGTTTGTATAGTTGGCCTTTAATATGATATACATACTCAGCACATAAAACAGTCCTGTGTTTGTATATTTACGCTTATATGATATACAACTCAGCAGGCATAAAACAGTTGTGGTTTGTATTATTGCTTTATATTGATGATCAACTCAGCACCAATAAAACAGTTTGTGTTGTGGTATATTGGCCTTTATATGTATACACTCAGCAACAATAAAGCAGTTTGTATTTGTATACTACTTTATATGATAGTACACTCAGCACGCATAAAAACAGTTTGTATTTGTATATTGCCTTTAATGTTACAACTCAGCACCATAAAAAAGTTTGTGTTTGTATATTCTTTTATATGATATACAACTCAGGCAACGAGATGACAAACAGTTTTGTTGATTTGTATATTACCTTAATATGATAATAGAACCTCAGCACCGGGTAAAAACTGGTTTGTATTTGTATATTACTTTTATATGATATACACTCGCACCATTAAACAGTTTGGTGGTTTGTAATTGCTTTATATGATATACAACTCACCACCATAAACAGTTTGTGGTTTTGGTATTTACTTTTTATATGATATACAACTCAGCATCCATACAACAGTTTGGGTATTTGGTATTATGCTTTATATGGATATACATCAGCACCATAAAAACAAGTTTGTGTTTGTATATTACCCTTTTATATGATATACCAATCAGCACCATAAAACGTTTGTGTTTGTATATTACCTTTATCATGATATCAACTCAGCAACATAAAACAGTTTTCGTGTTTGTATATTACCTTTATATGATATACAACTCAAAGCACATAAAAACAAGTTTGTGTTGGTATATTGGCCTTTATATGATATAAACTCTAGCACCATAAAACAGTTGTGTTTGATATATTACCTTTAATGATATACAACAGCACCATAAAACAGTTTGTGTTTTGTATATTATTTTTATATGATATACAACTCAGCACCAATAAAACAGTTTGTTATTTGTATATTGGCCTTTATATGATTACAACTCAGCACCAAAAACAGTTTGTATTTGTATATTGCCTTACATGATTACAACTCGCACCATAAACAGTTTGAGTTTGTATGTATTCCTTTTATATGATATACAATCAGCACCATAAAACAGTTTGAGTTGTATATTAGCTTTTATAATATACATCAACACACATAAAACAGTTTGAGTTTGTATTTGCCTTTATTTTGATATACATCTCAGAACCATAAACAGTTTGAGTTTGTATTTGTAATATTATTTTATATGATAATACAACTCAGCACCATAAAAGGTTTGTATTTGGTTATATTGCCTTTATATGTATATACCAACTCAGAACCATATAAACAGTTTGTGGTTTGGGGGTTATTTACTTTTATGATATACAACTCAGACAATAAAACAGTTTGTGTTTGTATATTGGCCTTTATATGATATACAACCTCAGCACCATACAAACAGTTTTGTGTTTGTAATATTGCCTTTATGATATACAACTAGCCATAAAACAGTTTGTATTTTGATATACGTTTATATGATATTATCAACTCAGCACATAAAACAGTTTTGTATTGTATATTGCTTAATATGTATATAGCAACTCAGGCACCATAAAACAGTTTGAGTTTGTATATTGCTTTATATATATACAATCAGCACCATACGAAACATTTGAGTTTGTATTTGTATATTACTTTTAACAACTAAGCACCATAAAACAGTTTGTGTTTGTATATTACCTTTATATGATATACAACTCAGCACCATAAAACAGTTTGATTTTGTATATTACCTTTATATGATAAACAATTCAACACCATAAAACAGTTTGAGTTTGTATATTGCCTTTATATGATATACAACTCAGCACCATAAAACAGTTTGAGTTTGTATTTGTATATTACTTTTATATGATATACAACTCAGCACAATAAAACAGTTTGTGTTTGTATATTGCCTTTATATGATATACAATTCAACACCATAAAACAGTTTGTGTTTGTATATTACCTTTATATGATATACAACTCAGCACCATAAAACAGTTTGTGTTTGTATATTGCCTTTATATGATATACAACTCAGCACCATAAAACAGTTTGTGTTTGTATATTACCTTTATATGATATACAACTCAGCACCATAAAATAGTTTGTATTTGTATATTACTTTTATATGATATACAACTCAGCACCATAAAACAGTTTGTGTTTGTATATTGCCTTTATATGATATACAACTCAGCACCATAAAACAGTTTGTGTTTGTATATTACCTTTATATGATATACAACTCAGCACCATAAAACAGTTTGTATTTGTATATTACCTTTATATGATAAACAATTCAACACCATAAAACAGTTTGAGTTTGTAAATTGCCTTTACATGATATACAACTCAGCACCATCAAACAGTTTGTGTTTGTATTTGTATATTACTTTTATATGATATACAACTCAGCACCATAAAACAGTTTGTGTTTGTATATTACCTTTATATGATATACAACTCAGCACCATAAAACAGTTTGTGTTTGTATATTGCCTTTATATGATATACAACTCAGCATCATAAAACAGTTTTTGTTTGTATATTACCTTTATATGATATACAACTCAGCACCATCAAACAGTTTGTGTTTGTATATTACCTTTATATGATATACAACTCAGCACCATAAAATAGTTTGTATTTGTATATTACTTTTATATGATATACAACTCAGCACCATAAAACTGTTTGTATTAGTATATTACTTTTATATGATATACAACTCAGCACCATAAAACAGTTTTTGTTTGTATATTGCCTTTATATGATATACAACTCAGCACCATAAAACAGTTTGTGTTTGTATATTGCCTTTATATGATATACAACTCAGCACCATAAAACAGTTTGTGCTTGTATATTACCTTTATATGATATACAACTCAGTACAATCAGCACATTAAACAGTTTTGAGTTTGTATATTTACTTTATATGATACAATTCAACACCAATAAAACAGTTTTGTGGTTTGTATATTCGGCCTTTGATATGATATACATCAGCACCATAAAACAGTCTTGTGGTTTGGTATATTACCTTTATATGATATCACAACTCAGCACCATAAACAGTTTGTGTTGTATATTACCTTTAATATGATAACAACTCAGCACCATAAAACAGTTTGTTGTTGTATATTGCTTTATATGATATTAACAATCAGCACAATAAAACAGTTTGTATTTGTTATATTGCTTTACTGATATACAACTCAGCACCATAAAACAGTTTGTGTTTTGTATATTACTTTTTATATATATACAATCTCGCACCATAAACAGTTTGGTGTTTGTATATTGCCTTTATAGATATACAATCAGCACATAAAACAGTTTGAGTTTGTATATTATCTTTATATGATATACAACTCAGCACCATAAAAACAGTTTTGAGTTTTGTATATTACCTTTATAATTACGAATTCCAAACACCATAAAAAGTTTTGAGTTTGTGTATTTGTATTTACTTTTATATGATATACAACTCAGCACCATAAAATAGTTTGTGTTTGTATATTTGCTTTATATGATATACAACTCAGCACCATAAAACAAGTTTGTATTTGTATATTGCCCTTTATATGATTATACAACTCAGCACCAATAAAACAGTTTGTGTTTGTATATTACCTTTATATGATATACAACTCACACCATAAAACAGTTTGTGTTTGTATATTACTTTTATATGATATACAACTCAGCACCATAAAACAGTTTTGTATTTGTATATTGCCTTTATATGATATACAATCAGCACCATAAAAACAGTTTGTGTTTGTATATTACCTTTATATGATATACAACTCAGCCCATAAACAAGTTTGTGTTTGTATATTGCCTTTATATGATATACAACTCAGCACCATAAAACAGTCTGTGTTGTATATTACCGTTTATATGATATACAACTCAGCAATAAAACAGTTTGGTGTTTGTATATTTTTATATGATTATACAAACTCAGCACCATAAAACAGTTGTATTTTGTATATTGCCTTTATATGATATACACTCAGCACCATAAACAGTTTTGTATTTGTATATTGCCTTTACATGATATACAACTCAGCACATAAAACAGTTTTGTGTTTGTATATTACTTTTATATGATATACCAACTCAGCACCATAAAACAGTGTGTGTTTGTATATTGCCTTTATATGATATACAACTCAGCACCATAAAACAGTTTGAGTTTGTATATTATTTTTATGATATAACAACTCAGCACCATAAAACAATTTGGATTTGTATTATTACCTTTATAATATACAATTCAACAACCATAAACAGTTTGAGTTTGTATATTGCCTTTATTTGATATACAACTCAAGCACCATAAAACAGTTGATGTTTGTATTTGTATATTACTTTTATTGATATACAACTCAGCACCAATAAACAGTCTGTGTTTGTATATTACCTTTAATATGATATACAACTCAGCACCAATAAAACAGTTTGTATTTGTATATTGCTTTATATGATATACAACTCAGCACCAATAAAACGTTTGAGTTTGTATATTACCTTTATATGATATACAACTCAGCACCATAAAACAGTTTGTTTTTGTATATCGCCTTTATATGATATACAACTCAGCACCAATAAAACAGTTTGTGTTTGTATATTGCCTTTATATGATATATCAACTCAGTACGATAAAACAGTTTGTATTTGTATATTACCTTTATATGATATACAACTCAGCACCATAAAACAGTTTGAGTTTGTATATTACCTTTATGATGATATACAATTCAACACCATAAAACAGTTTGAGTTTGTATTATTTGCCTTTATATGATATACAACTCAGCACCATAAAACAGTTTGAGTTTGTATTTATATATTACTTTTATGTGATATACAACTCAGCACCATATAAACAGTTTGTGTTTGTATATTACCTTTATATGATATACACTCAGCACCAAAAATAGTTTTGTTATTTGTATATTTACTTTTATATGATATACAACTCAGCACCATAAAACAGTTTGTGTTGTATATTGCTTTATATGATATACAATCAGCACCATAAAACAGTTTGTGTTTGTATATTACCTTTATATGATCATACAACTCAGCACCATAAACAGTTTGTATTTGTATATTACCTTTATATGATAAACAATTCAACACCAATAAACAGTTTGAGTTTGTAAATTGCCTTTACATGATATACAACTCAGCACCATCAAACAGTTTGAGTTTGTATTTGTATATTACTTTTTATATGATATACAACTCAGCACCATAAAACAGTTTGTGTTTGTTAATATTACCTTTATATGAAGATACAACTCAGCACCATAAAACAGTTTGTGTTTGTATATTGCCTTTATATGATATACAACTCAGCATCATAAAACAGTTTGTGTTTGTATATTACCTTTATATGATATACAACTCAGCACCATAAAACAGTTTGTGTTTGTATATTACTTTATATGATATACAACTCAGCACCAATAAAATAGTTTGTATTTGTATATTGCCTTTATATGATATACAACTCAGCACCATAAAACAGTTTGTATTGTATATTGGCCTTACATGATATACAACTCAGCACATAAAAACAGTTTGTGGTTTGTATATTCTTTTATATGATATACAACTCAGCACCATAAAACAGTTTGTGTTTGTATATATTGCCTTAATTAATGATATAACAACTCAGCACCATAAAACAGTTTGAGTTTTGTATATTTCTTTATATGATATACAACGTCAGCACCTAAAACAGTTTTGGAGTTTGTATATTACCTTTATAATATACAATTCAACCCATAAAAAGTTTGAGTTTGTATTTGTATATTACTTTTATAATGATATACAACTCAGCACCATAAAATGTTTGTGTTTGTATAGTTGCCCTTTAAGTGATATACAACTCAGCACCATAAAACAGTTTGTATTTGTATATGCCTTTTATATGATATACAACTCAGCACCATAAACAGTTTGTGTTTGTATATTACCTTTATATGATATACAACTAGCCACATAAAACAGTTTTGTGTTTGTATATTATTTATATGATATACAACTCAGCACCAATAAAACAGTTTGTATTTGTATATTGCTTTATATGATATACAACTTCAGCACCATAAAACAGTTTTGTGTTGTATATTACCTTTATATGATATACAACTCAGCACCATAAAACAGTTTTGTGTTTGTATATTGGCCTTATTATGAATATACAACTCAGCACCATAAAACAGTCTGTGTTTGTATATTACCTTTATATGATATACACATCAGCACCATAAAACAGTTTGTGTTTGTATATTACTTTTATATGATATACAACTCAGCACCATAAAACAGTTTGTATTTGTATATTGCCTTTATATGATATACAACTCAGCACCATAAAACAGTTTGTATTTGTATATTGCCTTTACATGATATACAACTCAGCAACCATAAAAACAGTTTTGTGTTTGTATATTACTTTTATATGATATACAACTCAGCACCATAAAACAGTTTGTGTTTGTATATTGCCTTTATATGATATACAACTCAGCACCATAAAACAGTTTGAGTTTGTATATTATCTTTATATGATATACAACTCAGCACCATAAAACAATTTGAGTTTGTATATTACCTTTATAATATACAATTCAACACCATAAAACAGTTTGAGTTTGTATATTGCCTTTATTTGATATACAACTCAGCACCATAAAACAGTTTGAGTTTGTATTTGTATATTACTTTTATATGATATACAACTCAGCACCATAAAAATAGTTTGTGTTTTGTATATTGCCTTTTATATGATATACAACTCAGCACCATAAAAACAGTTTGTATTTGTATATTGCCCTTATATGATATACAACTCGAGCACCATAAAACAGTCTGTGTTTGTATATTACCTTTATATGATAACAACTCAGCACAATAAACAGTTTGTGTTTGTATATTGCCTTTATATGATATACAACTCCAGCACCATAAAACAGTTTGAGTTTGTATATTTACCTTTATATGATATACAACTCAGCACCATAAAACAGTTTGTATTTGTATATCGGCCTTTATATGAATATACAACTCAGCACCATAAAAACAGTTTGTGTTTTGTATATTGCCTTTATATGATATACAACTCAGTACGTAAAAAACAGTTTTGTATTTGTATATTACCTTTATATGATATACAACTCAGCACCATAAAACAGTTTGAGTTGTATATTACCTTTATATGATATACAATTCAACACACATAAACAGTTTGAGTTTGTATAATTGCCTTTATGATATACAACTTAGCACCATTAAACAGTTTGAGTTTGTATTTGTAATATTACTTTTATATGATATACAACTTCAGCACCATAAAACAGTTTTGTGTTTGTATATTGCCTTTATATGATATACAACTCAGCACCATAAAACAGTTTGTGTTTGTATATTACCTTTATATGATATACAACTCAGCACCATAAAACAGTTTGATTTTGTATATTACCTTTATATGATAAACAATCAACACCATAAAGCAGTTTTGAGTTTGTATATTGCCTTCATATGATATACAACTCAGCACCATAAAACAGTTTGAGTTTGTATTTGTATATTACTTTTATATGATATACAACTCAGCACCAATAAAACAGTTGTTGTTTGTATATTGCCTTTATATGATATACAACTCAGCACCATAAAACAGTTTGTGTTTGTATATTACCTTTATTGATATACAACTCAGCACCATAAAACAGTTCGTTTTGTATATTTGCCTTAATATGATATAGCAACTCAGCACCATAAAATGTTTGAGTTTTGTATATTACCTTTATATGATATACAACTCAGCACCATAAAACAGTTTGAGTTTGTATATTACTTTTAAATATACAATTACACAATAAAACAGTTTGATTTTGTATAATTGCCTTTATTTGATATACAAACTCAGGCACCATAAAACAGTTTGAGTTTGTATTTGTATATTACTTTTATATGATATACAACTCAGCACCATAAAACAGTTTGTGTTTGTATATTGCCTTTATATAATATACAACTCAGCAATAAAACAGTTTGTATTTGTATATTGCCTTTATATGATATTAACTCAGCACCATAAAACAGTTTGTGTTTGTATATTACCTTTATATGTATACAACTCAGCACCATAAAACAGTTTGTGTTTGTATATTGCCTTTTATATGATATACAATGCACCATAAAAGTTTGTGGTTTGTATATTGCCTTTTATATGATATACAACTCAGCACCATAAAACAGTTTGTGTTTGTATATTACCTTTATATGATATACAACTCAGCCACCATAAAACAGTTTGTGTTTGTAATATTGCCTTTATATTGATATACAATTAACAACAATAAAACAGTTTGAGTTTGTATATTGCCTTTATATGATATACAACTCAGCACCATAAAACAGTTTGAGTTTGTATTTGTATATTACTTTTATATGATATACAACTCAGCACCATAAAACAGTTTGTGTTTGTATATTGCCTTTATATGATATACAACTCAGCACCATAAAACAGTTTGGTGTTTTGTATATTGCCTTTATATGATATACAATTCAACACCATAAAACTGTTTGTGTTTGTATATTGCCTTAATATGATATACAACTCAGCACCATAAAACAGTTTGTGTTTGTATATTGCCTTTATATGATATACAACTCAGCACCATAAAACAGTTTGTGTTTGTATATTACCTTTATATGATATACAACTCAGCAACATAAAACTGTTTGTGTTTGTATATTGGCCTTAATATGATATACAACTCCAGCACCATAAAACAGTTTGTGTTTGTATATTGTTTATATGATATACAACTCAGGCACCATAAACTGTTTGTGTTTGTAATATGCCTTAATATGATATACAACTCAGCACCATAAAACAGTTTTGTGTTTGTATATTGCCTTTTATGATAATACAACTCAGCACCATAAAACAGTTTGTGTTTGGTATATTCCTTTTATATGATATAACAACTCAGCACCATAAAACAGTTTGTGTTTGTAATATTACCTTTATAGTGATATACAACTCAGCACCAATAAAATAGTTTGTATTTGTATATTACTTTTATATGATATACAACTCAGCACCATAAAACAGTTTGTTGGTTTGGTATATTGCATTTATATGATATACAATCAGCACAATAAAACAGTTTGTATTTGTATATTGCCTTTATATGATATACAACTCAGCACCATCAAACAGTTTGTGTTTGTATATAATCCTTTATAATGATATTACAACTCAGCACCATAAAAACATGTTTTGTGTTTGTATATTGCCTTTATATGTATAACAACTCAGCACCATAAAACAGTTTGTGTTTTGTATATTACCTTTATATGATATACAACTCAGCACCATAAAAACAGTTTGTGTTTGTATATTACTTTTATATGATATACAACTCAGTCACCATAAAACAGTTTGTATTTGTATATTGCCTTTACATGATATACAACTCAGCACCATAAAACAGTTTGTGTTTGTATATTGCTTTATATGATATACAATCAGCACCATAAAACAGTTTGTGTTTGTATATTACCTTTATATGATATACAACTCAGCACATATAAAACAGTTTGTGTTTGTATATTACCTTTATATGATATACAACTCAGCACCATAAAACATTTCGTATTTGTATATTGCCTTAATATGATATACAACTCAGCACCATAAAACAGTTTGAGTTTGTATATTACCTTTATATGATATACAACTCAGCACCATAAAACAGTTTGAGTTTGTATATTACCTTTAAAATATACAATTCAACACCATAAAACAGTTTGATTTTGTATATTGCCTTTATTTGATATACAACTCAGCACCATAAAACAGTTTGAGTTTTGTATTGTATATTACTTTTATATGATATACAACTCAGCACCATAAAACAGTTTGTGTTTGTATATTGCCTTTATATGATATACAACTCAGCACCATAAAACAGTTTGTATTTGTATATTGCCTTTATATGATATATACAACTCAGCACCATAAAACAGTTTTGTGTTTGTATATTGCTTTATATGATATACAACTCAGCACCATAAAACAGTTTGTGTTTGTATATTGCCTTTATATGATATACAACTCAAGCACCATAAAACAGTTTGTGTTTGTATATTGCTTTATATGATATAACAATCAGCACCATAAAACAGTTTGTGTTTGTATATTACCTTTATATGATATACAACTCAGCACCATAAAAACAGTTTGATTTTGTAATTTACTTTATATGATAAACAATTCAACACCATAAAGCAGTTTGAGTTTGTATATTGCTTCATATGATATACAACTCAGCACCATAAAAACAGTTTGAGTTTGTATTTGTATATTACTTTTATATGATATACAATTAGCACCATAAAACAGTTTGGTGTTTGTAATATTGCCTTTATATGATGTACAACTCAGCACCATAAAACAGTTTTGTGTTTGTATATTTACCTTTATATGATATACAACTCAGCACCAATAAAACAGTTTTGAGTTTGTATATTACTTTTATGAATATACAACTCAGCACCATAAAACAGTTTGAGTTTGTATTTGTATATTACTTTTATATGATATACAACTCAGCACCATAAAACAGTTTGTGTTTGTATATTGCCTTTATATGATATACAACTCAGCTACATAAACAGTTTGTGTTTGTATATTGCCTTTACATGATATACAACTCAAGCCCATAAAACAGTTTGTGTTTGTTATATTACTTTTATATGATATACAACTCAGCACCATAAAACAGTTTGTGTTTGTATATTGCTTTATATGATATACAACTCAGCACCATAAAACAGTTTGTGTTTGTATATTACCTTAATATGATATACAACTCAGCACCAATAAACAGTTTGTGTTTGTATATTGCCTTTATATGATATACCAATCAGCACCATAAAACAGTTTGTATGTATATTGCCTTTATATTGATATACAACTCAGCACCATAAAACAGTTTGGTGTTTGTATATTACCTTTATATGATATACAACTCAGCACCATAAAACAATTTGTGTTTGGTATATTACTTTTATATGATATACAACTCAGCACCATAAAAACAGTTTGTGTTTGTATATTGCCTTTATATGATATACAACTCAGCACGCCATTAAAACAGTTTTGTATTTGTATATTACTTTATATGATATACAACTCAGCACAATAAAACAGTTTGTATTTGTATATTGGCCTTATATGATATACAACTAAGCACCATAAAACAGTTTGTGTTTGTATATTACTTTTATATGATATACAACTCAGCACCATAAAACAGTTTTTTGTATTTGTATATTACCTTTATATGATATACAACTCAGCACCATAAAACAGTTTGTGTTTGTATATTGCCTTTAATATGATATACAACTCAGCACCATAAAACAGTTTTGTTTGTATATTACCTTTATATGATATACAACTCAGCACCATAGAACAGTTTGTGTTTGTATATTACTTTTATATGATATACAACTCAGCACCATAAAACAGTTTTTATTTGTATATTGCCTTTACATGATATACAACTCAGCACCATAAAACAGTTTGTGTTTGTATATTACCTTTATATGATATACATAATGTTTATATACCAATTAAGAAATTCTGATTCAATCAAAACAAAAAAGTAAGTGTAACTTACAGTGTATTTGCATCTCCATTAACCATGAGGGGAATGACACATTCTGTGTGTAGTTCACATTTAATGTTAGTAGGGATAGCCATATCTGTAAACTTTGGTGCCCCAGATGTATGAGCTGGACCCTGGGTTCCAACTGAGAATTAACAGAAATTATTATAGCAAATCAAAATTATTATATAAGATTAGTGTCGATCATCAAAATAAAGCAAAATAAAGTTTCCATTATCCACAGCGTCTTTAAAATACGAAACAAGCTTAAAATCCCCTATTGTTGATAAGACAATCATAATCTGTGAAGCAAGACAAAGTTTCAATCCTTTAATCACTATTTCCAATATTCATTTCAAATGAAAGCCAAAATAGTCTTCAAAAAGTAACAGTGTGTGCGGTAAAGTATTTAACATTTCAGCAAACCTCATCAATATTCGAAAATAACTTGTAATGAGGAACCGTGTACATCATCCGACCGTTCAACCTTTTAAAACAGACGGTGTTCTAATATTGTGCCTATAAAGAAGTAATACGTACCGTTTTGACAGTTAGATCCGCTACGATCAATAGGACACACACACTGTCCATTTGCTCCACACACTCCTCCGTGGTGACAAGCCACTCCGTGGCAGGGTCCGGACACTGAAGGTCAAGGATATGATCTGGTTACTTTGGTGTACTTTTTTGTTATGGAGGGCGATGTTAGTATATATATATATATATGCCAATTACGGTTCTTAGATTAGAGGTAACACCATGTTCCTTACATGTCCTCATTATTTCGTATAGGGAATACATGTTTGGAGAGATTTTAACGTAAAGGGAAAAACCATACCAATAGGGGAATAATCCACTTTGAAACATCGACTTTCTCCCGGGATGCTGCAAAGAAAAAACACAACTCGTTTAATACATTTCATATTACATAGAACCTCGTTTTAGATCCACTAGTAATATGGCGTATAACTTCTCATAAATCTTAGGAATAATTATGTCACTTAAATCAATAAACTGAACATACTAGGGCAGTGAAGTTTCAAAACAGAGTGTGTCTGTGCCTTGTTTACTGGCCGGGGGTGTGAGTGTGACGTCGACAGCACATGACCCAATCACGTGACTGGAGTCAGAATGGAACACGTGAAGGTCATCAGAAGGACCGTGGATCTGGATCACTGAAGGGCTGAAATGGTGATCATAAATAATTGTATCATTATGGTAACATAAGTACTGTACAGCGTCAGTCAAAAGATGCATATGTATATATAGTTGCATCAAAAGACCGTGTTCATTACTTATAACAAAATGCTCTGTTTGAGAAGAGTAAGTTTGGAGAAAGCTAAACCTACCAGTCGTGGTTGATTCCAGGTGACATATGCATGACCACATGACATGTCTTCCCAGGTGAACATTGTAGAGTGGAATTAGGCGGAACGGTTGGTTCGATGAAATGTGGCTAAACAAAAATTGTACAAATCAAAATATTAAAAAAACATATTTTCAAGTCTACGCAGAACTTTGACAAGTTATACACGTTGGAAAGCGTGTACCTATGTCAATGATACCTTGCTGATATGCGGCTCATTTTCCACCTAGTGGCACCATTATGTTGGTGATTATATTCGTCGTGTTTAGGGATTTTCCCACTTAAACGTAATCAGTATAGCCTAACAGTCATGAAAATTTGGTTTGAAATTAAAAATCAAGTGACACCGGTCAAATATTCTGGTAGCCAACCATGCAGTCGGAGCCTGCAAACTTACATTGTACGGTGGGCATGCAATCTTCTCTCAGCCATTGGTATTATGACCAATTTTTTCTCTATTTTAATTTGTTTATTTAAGCATTGAAGTCTTTCAGTTGGCATTCGAATTTCACATGAAGCGCGCTCGCGTTGACATTCATATTGGCTGTTATATTTGCATTTAGTGACTCTTTTATGATGAAATCCCAAGGGATTTTGCATCGATATTGAATAAATTTTTCGTTATCGTCAAGGATGGAACAGCCACTTGAACAGTCGTTTTTCGTTATCGCTGGCACGACAATTGTGGCGGCATAATGTTTATGACGTCATAATAAGCGATCGAAGTTCATAGACTATATGAATGCTAACTGTGCTTTGTAAGTTTACATAGTGGGACAGCAGTGAAAATGTAATTATATAACTTTTTCTCCAATATTATTTCACATTCAACTGTAAATCGTTGAATACACACCTGATTCGTATTGGGAGACGACGTTGAACCTGAAAAAGAAAACATCAACCACCTAATGTAGAGAAGGACAAGTTGGAATTATTCTTGTATTCGAATATCCTCCGTGCAACAATCATTTATCTGTATTATTAAATGTGATTTAGTTGTTGATACTAAAATAGTTTAAAACGAAAATCTATATCTTTGCTAACACTACATACATTGACTAGAGGAACAAAGCATGGAGTGTAGTGGGGTTAAAATAAACTATTAAAGGGCTTATATTAAATGTCTGAAGATCATTGAAGATATCGGTACATTCATATGACTCTAAACGTAATGAACAATCATTTGACTTCTGACACGACCTTCGAAACGAATTAAAAATACGATTTTTTGTAAAAATCTGTGGTTTTGATAGCCTGCTTAAAAAACCAAAACAACTGTTTATCGTTGGTGATGTACTAGCGTCTGAAGGTCCACAACAAAACAACTGTTTATCGTTGGTGATGTACCAGCGTCTGAAGGTCCACAACAAAACAACTGTTTATCGTTGGTAATGTACCAGCGTCTGAAGGTCCACAACAAAACAACTGTTTATCGTTGGTGATGTACCAGCGTCTGAAGGTCCACAACAAAACAACTGTTTATCGTTGGTGATGTACCAGCGTCTGAAGGTCCACAACAAAACAACTGTTTACACTAATTAGTTAATACAAAAAGGTCATGTAATTGTGTACCGTACAGTGATACCATCAGTTGTTCTGATGGAGTAGCACGACACAAAACTTTGGACGGATGACTTTAACCAGCTGAGTTTTTGTGTAACACAATCAGATCATCTATGTATACAACCAAGAAATAAAAAAAATACTCACTTGATGCTGGACTAGAGACTTCAACA
Organism: Argopecten irradians irradians; assembly: GCA_004382745.1. Taxonomy (NCBI): domain Eukaryota; kingdom Metazoa; phylum Mollusca; class Bivalvia; order Pectinida; family Pectinidae; genus Argopecten; species Argopecten irradians. Next base: position 1,401,845 of record SAYR01013221.1, on the reverse strand, counting down.
TCAAAGCAAATTTCATCCCCTACAGTTCTGTAATTAAATAACAAACGAGAGATTTACGATGTTTTCATAATTCTGGGTCACGTAAGTTGTGATTTAGAGGGTATTTTGGTTTTGTTCATAGCTCAATATCTCTTATATAATACAGGGATTCGTATACAAATGAAACAAATATTACAGCCATATAATAACATGGTACATCAGAACAAAAATGGTGACATATACAGAGGGATCTAAACATCTATGCTTGAGTGCATATTTGGAAGTGTTATGTGGGATGACAATACACGTGTATGTATACTTACTCTGAAGAACTGGTTGGAGCGTGAACGCAGACTTTCTTGTTTCCTGAAGTAGTGCTGACGACTTTCACCTTGCCGTGGTACGTCCCTGCCGGAGTATGTGGGTCTGTAGACAGAGTAGGGGGCGTGACTGTTAGGCCACTGTCCACGTGTCCCAGGTGTATATCAGGTCTGGGGAAAGCAAATAGTTTTTTTTTTATCTGGGATAAGAATCTTTTAAGTGAAGTATATCTATCACTTTCGCAGTAATTATCTAATGTATAGAGCATATGTATTAATACCATTGAACCACTATAACAGATAAATCATTTTGACTTCAACATCTATATCCTCATGCAGTTAAACGATACGATACCATTGCTTTTATGGTTTGTTTGTTTGTTTATACTAACCGTATTTATCACATTGAGAAATCTGGACAGCATTACACGTAAGGGTTTCTTCATACTACAGTATAGTCTATTTGCCCCCTTCATGATATACATTACTAGATATAGTAATAAATCGAGACACTTACGATGATGCGGCGCTTCCACCTGGCCTTGTAAATGTAAAGGGTATTTCACACTCTTGATTCTGTGTACATTTGATCACTTTTGGGACGGCAAGGTCTCCGAAAGTTGTCTGTAAAATGTATTACATATTTATTAACAGCTTGGCATTGCTATCATTTTTGTTTATATGAAACAATTATCGTGTCATCTTGTCCCATCGTGTCGTTTTTTAATTTGCAAATACGTAGAAACGTAGAAATTACGTAATATTTATTTTAAATATGTTTTTAAAGAACATACTAACAACGAATCCATGATTATAACGCAGTGATTTTCATTTCTCGTCAAGCTTCCTATACGGTGTATGTAATACGTGTAAAGCGAAATATTCTCATAACGAAGTGATTTCGTTGGTCTGAGGTTCGCTACAACCGTGTTTTGTTGTATTTCATTTATCAAGCAACATAGTAAATGAATTTACTGAACAGTTGTCTGCCAAATTACTTACCTGTGTTGGTATCCCCGAAATCGGTGCAGGATTCGTCAGAGATTCACCATGTGCTGTAAAATTGACAAACATTTACTTTCGATGTTTTGCGTACTTTCCACCACATTATATATGTGCGAAATCATATTAAGATAGTGCATTAGATAGAAAATCGTCAATACGTTATTAACAAAGTTCTTTAACACTTTTGTCTTCAGTTCACGGTTATACATTTACTGATAAGTGTTATAATCTTGGTTATTATGATTCTGATATCGTTTAAAATGTGAACAACTGGAAACACATATAAAGCAATATGTTACATCTATACCTACTTATACTACAGAGTGGCCCGGAGTATCCACTAAGACAGACACATTTTGGTGTGGCTTGATGACCGTCACAAAATCCTCCATTCTGACACAAGGTAGAGGCACAGGGACCAACCACTACACAACCAACAAATAAGTAGATTACTACAAGTATATCACTTTTGCCTGTGTATATATACCTTAGTTCGAATAATAACGCAATCCGTGAGGATTTTTACATATTATGGGACGCCTTCGTATTGTTTTATTCCCCCAGAGTTACAGTTAGACTTGATTCCGTTACCATGTAATCAGAGAGGACATAGGGACAAACAACATGAGCTCACCTGACAATGTGTTTACGATGCTGACGTCATAACATCTCACCTCGCCATCACCTCTATAATCAGTAAACAGCTTATTAAATTGTATTCCATTAGACATGCACCACCCTTACTCAACATAAGTAAGCCTTAGATTCCTGACTAACAATAAGCCGACTTTGTCTGGCGTGTGATCAACTGAAAATTGTCAAAATGAAGTATATTTGTCGAACATAAATCTATTAGAGATTCCGAGGACCAACGTCTATACACGAGGTATTGTGTTGGTAACGGTAGGACAAGCGTCTATGCAAGAGGTATTGTGTTGGTAACGGTAGGACAAGCGTCTATACACGAGGTATTGTGTTGGTAATGGTAGGACAAGCGTCTATACACGAAATATTGTGTTGGTAATGGTAGGACAAGCGTCTATACACGAGGTATTGTGTTGGTAACGGTAGGACAAGCGTCTATACAAGAGGTATTGTGTTGGTAATGGTAAGACAAGCGTCTATACACGAGGTATTGTGTTGGTAATGGTAGGACAAGCGTCTATACACGAGGTATTGTGTTGGTAATGGTAGGACAAGCATCTATACACGAGGTATTGTGTTGGTAATGGTAGGACAAGCGTCAATACACGAGGTATTGTGTTGGTAAAGGTAGGACAAGCGTCTATACACGAGGTATTGTGTTGGTAATGGTAGGACAAGCGTCTATACACGAGGTATTGCGTTGGTAATGGTAGGACAAGCGTCTATACACGAGGTATTGTGTTGGTAACGGTAGGACAAACGTCTATATACGAGGTATTGTGTTGGTAACGGTAGAACAAGCGTCTATACACGAGGTATTGTGTTGGTAACGGTAGGACAAGCGTCTACACACGAGGTATTGTGTTGGTAACGGTAGGACAAGCGTCTATACACGAGATATTGTGTTGGTAACGGTAGGACAAACGTCTATACACGAGGTATTGTGTTGGTAATGGTAGGACAAGCGTCTATACACGAGGTATTATGTTGGTAATGGTAGGACAAGCGTCTATACACGAGGTATTATGTTGGTAATGGTAGGACAAGCGTCTATACACGAGGTATTGTGTTGGTAACGGTAGGACAAGCGTCTATACACGAGGTATTGTGTTGGTAACGGTAGGTCAAACGTCTATACACGAGGTATTGTGTTGGTAACGGTAGGAAAAACGTCTATATACGAGGTATTGTGTTGGTAACGGTAGGACAAGCGTCTATACACGAGGTATTGTGTTGTTAATGGTAGTACAAGCGTCTATACACGAGGTATTGTGTTGGTAACGGTAGGACAAGCGTCTATACACGAGGTATTGTGTTGGTAACGGTAGGACAAGCGTCTATACACGAGGTAATGTGTTGGTAATGGTAGGACAAGCGTCTATACACGAGGTATTGTGTTGGTAACGGTAGGACAAGCGTCTATACACGAGGTATTGTGTTGGTAATGGTAGGACAAGCGTCTATACACGAGGTTTTGTGTTGGTAACGGTAGGACAAGCGTCTATACACGAGGTATTGCGTTGGTAATGGTAGGACAAGCGTCTATACAAGAGATATTGTGTTGGTAATGGTAGGACAAGCGTCTATACACGAGGTATTGTGTTGGTAATGGTAGGACAAGCGTCTATACACGAGGTATTGTGTTGGTAATGGTAGGACAAGCGTCTATACACGAGGTATTGTGTTGGTAATGGTAGAACAAGCGTCTATACACGAGGTATTGTGTTGGTAACGGTAGGACAAGCGTCTATACACGAGGTATTGTGTTGGTAATGGTAGGACAAGCGTCTATACACGAGGTATTGTGTTGGTAATGGTAGGACAAGCGTCTATACACGAGGTATTGTGTTGGTAATGGTAGGACAAGCGTCTATACACGAGGTATTGTGTTGGTAATGGTAGGACAAGCGTCTATACACGAGGTATTGTGTTGGTAATGGTAGGACAAGCGTCTATACACGAGGTATTGTGTTGGTAATGGTAGGACAAGCGTCTATACACGAGGTATTGTGTTGGTAATGGTAGGACAAGCGTCTATACACGAGGTATTGTGTTGGTAATGGTAGGACAAGCGTCTATACACGAGGTATTGTGTTGGTAATGGTAGGACAAGCGTCTATACACGAGGTATTGTGTTGGTAATGGTAGGACAAGCGTCTATACACGAGGTATTGTGTTGGTAATGGTAGGACAAGCGTCTATACACGAGGTATTGTGTTGGTAATGGTAGGACAAGCGTCTATACACGAGGTATTGTGTTGGTAATGGTAGGACAAGCGTCTATACACGAGGTATTGTGTTGGTAATGGTAGGACAAGCGTCTATACACGAGGTATTGTGTTGGTAATGGTAGGACAAGCGTCTATACACGAGGTATTGTGTTGGTAACGGTAGGACAAGCGTCTATACACGAGGTATTGTGTTGGTAATGGTAGGACAAGCGTCTATACACGAGGTATTGTGTTGGTAATGGTAGGACAAGCGTCTATACACGAGGTATTGTGTTGGTAATGGTAGGACAAGCGTCTATACACGAGGTATTGTGTTGGTAATGGTAGGACAAGCGTCTATACAAGAGGTATTGTGTTGGTAACGGTAGGACAAGCGTCTATACACGAGGTATTGTGTTGGTAATGGTAGGACAAGCGTCTATACACGAGGTATTGTGTTGGTAATGGTAGGACAAGCGTCTATACACGAGGTATTGTGTTGGTAATGGTAGGACAAGCGTCTATATACGAGGTATTGTGTTGGTAACGGTGAGTGTTATTCTTTCACCGATGACATGTTTCGAACATAAGCCGGTTTCGTAAGTAAACCTTACATGCCTTACAATATAAGTTATTTTGAGACTGACTTGGACAAAGGCCGGTCTCGAATAGAAGCCTACCTGGGATTTCCTGTCAAAAACATCACAATATAAGGTATTTGATTTAAAAGGAACAATGAACTTGACTTCGTCAACCGATTCCAGGTCACATTAGAGCAAAATAAGAAAGATAAGATTAAGATAGGAAAACAATTTCTTGAAATCAAGTAAAATCTAATTTCCAACACTTCACTATTTAACGAAGTTTTGTGTTTTTATAATCCTTATGTGCTTCAAACAAGTATCAACAAGAGTATAGTAAGAGGATACTTTACCCGAAAACATCTTGTTTGGTCGATGTGGCGGTGAAACATATATTAGTGTATACTTTTGGCTGATCGTTATGGAAGACGACATCAACTTTACAGGGTCCTGTGACTGATGTTCCTGTAGCCTGGTGAATGTACACGCCAGTGGAGGCTTCATCTGACGACTTCACTGACGGACTGAACATAGATAAATTCTTTGATACTATTTTACCACACAAAAACAGTCAGCAGTTTCTCAGCAATAATGTAAATAAATTGAAAAATCTCGTGACAAAACCATAGCCGATTTCACTCAATGCATGTTTTCCTTTGTTTTATAAATATACGAAATTTTGCACAAATCAAACAGAAAATGACTAAATAAAAAGAAAATAAAGCGTTGCACATAAGAATGTTTCTCACCATGAGTCCTCGCTGTCGTAGTTGTGTACCCAGAGGGTGAGATGACAGGGTTCACTGGTCTCACATTCCACAGAGGAACCATCGGGTAATGTAGGGTCAACAAAGTACGCATGCGACTGAAACACATGATCAATCGCTAAGGTAACGGGGTTTATTTTTATATACTAAACACATGCTTAATAACAGAGTTAAGAGTACTTTGATGTATGACTGCTGGATAAGCCAGATCATTATAACTCAATGATAAAGCTTTATCACACTTTCAATCAATCACATTTCCATCTCCATCATGATTCATGAATTTTTTCATCTTTTAGTTTTATTTACCTTGCTAGGCAGATGAAACTGTCCTGTAACAAAGACAAAAAAGACGTCAACAAATTTAATATATACAATATAGAAAAACGGTAGGGGTCCTGTTTAACATTTCTTATGTATTGTCCTGACTGTTTATAGGTTTGTATGGGAACTGATCCTTAGAGTATACTTACCACTGACTGCATGTACCATTACGCACACTTCGTCGGCACTTTGTCTGAAATATAAGGAAGTATCATCATTAATACATTGTATTTTGATAACCAAATTAATTTTCTAATTTCATTTTTTTGAAAACAACATTACAATAAGATATCATCTTTTTCAGCAGTGCAATACATCAAATACTTCAATCTACAACACTGTACCATATAAAGCATAACTTACCTCACTGTGTTGATGCTCTGGATACATATTTGGTGGTGACCACTGGTCTTGCTGACCACTTCTACACTGGCATGGTAATCACTAGGTGAGGCAGGGTCCTTAGAAACCATTGTTTTCTGTACGTCCAGTTCACCACTAACATACCCCGGGTTCACTGTGGGACTTATAAACAAAACCAACATATACCATCTTAACTCAAACAGAAAAACATCATCAAGTAAAGCAAACACGTGTATTTCAAAATATTTGAGCAAAAAGGTGCGGCGATAGCCTATCAATGTTGTCGAAATTTTTTCATTACCTAGAGTCGGGATCACCAATCAATGTTGTTGGTATCTTACGTCACCTGGTGCCGGGATCACCCATTGATGTTTTGGGTATTTTACGTTACCGTGCTGGGATCACCAATCAATGTTGTGAGTATTTTACGTTACCGTGCTGGGATCACCTATAAATGTTGTGAGTATTTTACATTACCGTCCTGGGATCACCTATAGATGTTGTGGGTATTTTACGTTACCGTGCTGGGATCATCTATAAATGTTGTGAGTATTTTACGTTACCTGGTGCTGGGATCACAAATCAATGTTGTCGGTAGTTTACTCTACCGTGCTGGGATTACCAATCAATGTTGTGAGTATTTTACGTTACCGTCCTGGGATCACCTATCAATGTTGTCGGTATTTTACGTTACCTGGTGCTGGGATCACCTATAGATGTTGTCGGTATTTTACGTTACTTGGTGCTGGGATCACCTATAGATGTTGTCGGTATTTTACGTTACCTGGTGTCGGGATCACCTATCAATGTTGTGAGTATTTTACGTTACCCAGTACCGGGATCACCTATCAATGTTGTGAGTATTTTACGTTACCTGGTCCTGGGATCACCTATAGATGTTGTGGGTATTTTATATTACCGTCCTGGGATCACCTATAAATGTTGTGGGTATTTAACGTTACCATGCTGGGATCACCTATAAATGTTGTGAGTATTTTACGTTACCGTCCTGGGATCACCTATAGATGTTGTGAGTATTTTACGTTACCGTCCTGGGATTACCTATCAATGTTATCGGTATTTTACGTTACCTGGTGCTGGGATCACCTGTCGATGTTGTGGGTATTTTACGTTACCGTGCTGGGATCACCAATAGATGTTGTGGGTATTTTACGTTACCGTCCTGGGATTACCTATAGATGTTGTGGGTATTTTACGTTACCATGCTGGGATCACCTATCAATGTTGTTGGTATTTTATGTTACCTGGTACCGGGATCACCTATCAGTGTTGTGGGTATTTTATGTTACCTGGTGCTGGGATCACCTATCAATGTTGTCGGTATTTTACGTTACCTGGTGCTGGGATCACCAATCAATGTTGTTGGTATTTTATGTTACCTGGTACCGGGATCACCTATCAATGTTGTCGGTATTTTACGTTACCTGGTACCGGGATCACCTATCAATGTTGTTGGTATTTTATGTTACCTGGTACCGGGATCACGTATCAATGATGTCGGTATTTTACGTTACTTGGTGCTGGGATCACATATCAATGTTGTCGGTATTTTACGTTACCTGTTGCTGGGATCACCTATCAATGTTGTCGGTATTTTACGTTACCTGGTGCTGGGATCACCAATCAATGTTGTGGGTATTTTATGTTACCTGGTGCCAGGATCACCAATCAATGTTGTGGGTATAATTTGAAAAAAAACCAATGAAATAAAATTTATATTCTGCGATATTAGCAAAGCTTTCGACAGAGTCTGGTATGAAGGATTATTATTCAAATTAGAGTCTTATGGTATAAAAGGGAGAGTGTTACAGTGGTTTTGAAATCTTTCTGATTGAAAACAAAGAGTATCTACTGAGGGTTTCCTATCTTCTTTTAAAAATTTCAATGCCGGTGTACCACAAGGTTCTGTCTTAGGGCCATTCCTATTCTTATTATATATTAATGACATAACTGAATGTGTAAATAGTAAAATTAAACTCTTTGCTGATGATACTTCACTTTATGAAATAATAACTGATAACCATGTAGAAATTGCAGATAATCTAACCAATGATCTAAGTAATATCAATAATTGGGCAAAGAAGTGGGACATTGATTTTAATCCTTCAAAAACAGAAACTGTACTTTTCTCAAGAAAAAGACATATATTCAACCCTGATATTCTATTTAGAGATGATATTGTAAACTCTGTTCTATTTCATAAACATTTGGGGGTAACTTTCAGTAGTGATGGTAAATGGTCCAAACATATTAATAATATTTATACTCAGGCCTCTAAAAGACTAAATATTTTAAGATTACTAAAACATAATGTAGATAGAAAGAGCCTTTTAAAAATTTATACATCCTTTATAAGACCTGTTTTAGAATATGGTGATGTCATTTGGGATAATTGTACAAACCAAGATAAAGACTTATTAGAATCTGTACAGATAGAAGCAATAAGAATTATAACAGGCCTGAGAAGAGGAACATCGCATAATAAACTTTATGCTGAAGTTGGACTTGATTCACTTGCATTCAGACGAAAACTACATAAATCAATATTGATGTTTAAAATTGTAAATAATGAATCCCCTAGATATCTTACTAATTTGATTGAACCATTCTTTAATGATTATAATAATACTCGTTACACATTAAGGAATAATCGCCTGTTTAATCCCCCCTCTGTAGAACTGAATTATACTCCAACAGCTTTATTCACTCAATGCTAATTTAATCAAACAGATATAGAACTACAGAAATTTCTAATATTTTTAAATATCATGGCGACCGTAAATATAACATTATTCTGTGCCAGCTACGAAACCAAACAAGTAATTTAAACTCTGATCTTTATCACGATCATTTAAGAGAATCTCCAGCCTGTTCCTGTTATTATACCAATGAAAATTCATATCACTTTTTCTTTGACTGTAGGCACTTCTATGAACAGAGAGCAGTTCTTATACAGGGAATAAATAACTTAGGTTTACCAGATAATCATAATCATTTAAACATTGAAACACTATTAAATGGATGTAAATTTTGCAATAATGATATTAACAAAGTTATTTTACAATGCGTGATTGAATATATATGCCATACTAAAAGATTTGATTTCTGATAAACATATTTTATATACATGTATCATAGCCCTCTGCATATATAAGCAAACAATAACAAGTACCCATATCTAATTACTTGATAGTCAAAATACTATCTAGCAGTGCAATTAAACATCTAAACTATTGTATATGTTAACATTTATTTCTAATTTACTCTAAACTATCCTGGCTGGATGGATACTGAATACTGTTTATCGAATATTGAGAATCTTTTATACTATAATAATTATCTAATTGAATAATCAAACTATGTACATATTAGAACCATAAATGTTGGTTAACTCCAATTGTATAAAAAATTGCATTCAATCTCCTACCATTTTTTTTCATATTCAACTGAAGACAAAATGCTCATTTGTTGTCAGACTCTCATACATATTCCAAAGGGGTGGGTCATTGTGCATAAGCACAGGGACTTTTTGGCCTAATATCTCATGGTGTGTATGTATGTTAGTCTGTCAATAAATGAGCATGATTCTTATCCCTATCCAAAAACTACAATCACTAGGAATATGAAATCCAATAACTAAACTTGTTCTGAAACATTTTCTATTAAAAATAAAATTGGAGTAATCCCCCTTTAATTAGTAATTATCAATATTATTATAACTATACTGTAATTAATTCAATTTATTTGTATATATAAATATATGTATTAATTAATTGCAGAATGAATTCATGTTTATACTTTAAGTAAGATCTGGAGAGGACTTAAATAGGCGTAGCCTGATGTCCGATCCTATTGATGGACATAATATTAATAAAATATTGTTGAAATTGAAAAAAAAATTGAAATTGAAATGTTGTGGGTATTTTATGTTACCTGGTGCCAGGATCACCAATCAATGTTGTCGGTATTTTACGTTACCGTGCTGAGACCACCTATAAATGTTGTGGGTATTTTACGTTACCTGGTGCTGGGATCACCTATCAATGTTGTCGGTATTTTGCGTTACCTGGTACCGGGATCACCTATAAATGGTGTAGGTATTTTATGTTACCTGGTGCCAGGATCACCAATCAATGTTGTCGATATTTTACATGGAGAGCCAACGTAACACTTCACTTCTTTCGGAAGTGTCCCGTCCTTGAATTCACCCTTTAAAATATAAAGATTTAGTAGTGGTTTCATTTTACTTAATTGATTCCTTTAATTAAATTCAAAAATGTACAAAATGATATTGATGATATGTTGAAGTAAATCAATTCCGAATTATTCGTTTTATTATTATATACTCCAAATAGAGTTGTTCTTTGTACATATTCTAAGCATTCGATAATATTGGCATAGATACTTACCCCATTAGTTTGTGGGCTCGCTACAGTATCTTTCGATTCTACACAAAGCAGAGAAAGTATTATCTATATATATCATATCTCAGTAGGCAAACTCATTGTGGTTTATAAAGAAGAAAGCGTAAAGAAGGAAAGGTGAGGTCATGACGAATATTGCACAACGTCGTCATAATCAATAATAATTTTGCACAAGGAGTGAGCGTCTCCTAACAATTGCAATTCTCTTTAGATCTGGTGCGTTTCGGAAATCAGTCACAAGTGGTTTGAGTTAGTTATGGACATCACTATACAAACAATACATATAAACTAAAATCTGTTCATATGATACTTACTGTCAGAACATGTTGGTCCTAGAAACCCAAGCTTACAGAAACATGTTTTGGTAGTTCCAATGCTATAACAATAGCCTCCATTGTTACAGTGGGGAGGCGTGGTGGGAGGACACGGACCTATGAAACAGTTTAAAGTAAAAACACAATTACTGCGCACGTCTAGAAATTTCTTAATTACAACTCCAAGTGATAAACAATTACAATAACATTGCTTTACAGAAATCAAGGCACACAGAGACACCTCTATTGATAATTTCCTTGTATTTTAAGACAGTTCGAATTCTTACCTTTTTCACAGGAGAGTCCGGTATAGCCATCGGTACAAGTACACACAAACGTTCCCTGTGAGGAGCCACACACACCGCCGTTCTGGCAGGGGTTAGATGAGCAGTAATCTACAATTCATAAGGATAATTAATTAAGACTTTTTCAAAACACTAAGAAAAGTCTAGTATGTTTTATAAGTTGTAAACATCTGGAAATAATCGTGCCTACTAGGACTTACCTACAATAGCAGCGACACTCCTCATATTGAAACATCGTACATCGCCAGTGTCTCTGTAATTATGAACTAGATTTAAAATTCAGACGAGAAATAAAGACGTTATGTATTTAATATTTGTAATCTAATCAAGTCAGAATAACACATTTTAATTAGTATTACAGCTGACAGATGAAATACAGTGATAAATAAGATACCCATAAGATTATATTACCTCTATTCCGTTTATGTCACTTTCGAAACTAAACATAACTAAACATTAAAACCAACCCCGACTTAACACAGAGTTTTTTTATGGTGCCGGCCACAGCGGATAACTGGAAGTCGTACACAACATCAGTCATACAGGAGGTGCCGAGGTCAGTCGGGTCAAAGACGGCTGTGGTCATCGTGTCACTGGTCAGGACATGTCGGCTACAATTATAAAAAGTAGAAAAGTGTTCTGCTGAAAGTGTTTAATTATCATTATAATTATAAAATATCATTTGAAAAAAAATTAGTATACAAATAATTGACAGAAATATCAAACAGCTGTATTGTGTGTAAGTGCAGAGTGTTCTATGAATTATAATTTAAAAATTCAACATTTAATTTAATACAGAACGGAATGCGCCGGGATTCCATAAGTAAATGGTCTGCATTTAGGATTTTCATATCTTTAATAAAAACAGATTAACGAAAAAACCTTAGCAACGATTTTCACAGAAGTCACATGTTAACAAAATGTTTTCAAATTGACGTTATTCTTTATATTTGAGCAACTTTAAATTGGGAATGTTATTCTAATGTACAATTGATTCATCGGACAACGTTATCTGGTTTTGGTGATTACCTTCTGTTATTCTAATTCTACTCACATAGAAAGGATTTGACTTATTGAGAACTGAGGCATTACAAGACCAAACTAACCGTGTTTTACAAAGTAATTACATAATGCTTGTAGAATGCCTTCACATGCCTATATCTTAAAGGTGATGATGATATTATGATGTTTTTCAGCAGAATTACATTATGCCTTTATAGTATTCATACAACAAAAGTTTTGATTACATCCCTTCATATTCCAAAATATATTTTTGTTGCTCATGTACAATGTATGGAAGTAATTTTCAACGTGTAACATATCGCTTTCTTTAAAATATTTTACCAAGATCCACTCTCTATTGAATATGTACCTATATCCATTCTGTTTGGAATACGAACCAATAATTACTCTCTTTAGAATATGTACCAAGATCCACTCTCTTTGAAATACATACCAAGAACAACTTCCTTTGTATTTCGAACCAAACACTGTTTAGAATATTCGGTACCCACACTCTTTTGAAAACGTCCAAAGAACCCCTCTCTTTCGAATATGTACCAAAACCACTCTCTTTGGAAAACGTCCCTAAAATCCCTCTATTTTGAATATGTATCAAGTACCACTTTCTATTGAATATCTACGAAGTATTGCTCTCTTACGAATACATACAAAGATCCTCTTTCTAATATTTACGATGCATCGCTCTCTTTTGAAAACGTACAAAGAACCACTCCCTTTGGATTTGTACCAAGAACGTCTGTCTTTGTAATACATAGAACAACTTTCTTTCAAATATGTAACTTGGACCACTTTCTTTCGAATACAAACCAGGAACCACTCTCTTTGGAATACGTACCTAGATCCACTCTCTGTGAAATATTTATCTTGCATCACTCTCTTTCGAAAACGTCCTAAGAATCACTCTCTTTGGAATACATACCAAGATTCACTCTCTTTGGAACATATACCAAGATTCACTCTCTTTAGAATACGTACCTAGATTCACTCTCTTTGGAATACATACCAATATCCACTCTCCTTGGAATACATACCAAGATCCACTCTCTTTGGAATACATACCAAGATTCACTCTCTTTGGAATACATACCAAGATCCACTCTCCTTGGAATACATACCAAGATCCACTCTCTTTGGAACACATACCAAGATTCACTCTCTTTGGAATACATACCAAGATTAACTCTCTTTGGAATACATACCAAGATCCACTCTCCTTAGAAGCATAAACGAAGAAATGACAGGGCTTTCCAACTTCGCACACAATTTCACTCAGGTCTGGCAAAGTCGGATCCACAAATTTGTTGTTCTGGAAATAAAAATTCCATTCTAATGAATTTTTGCATGGCTACACATAACGTCACATCGCTAAGCAATTACTATATTTTTGAGAAACAAGACTGTATTACTTTATAAGATACAAAAACGGGATTTGCATTGAAAATATTACGCAATATTTATTTATGGAGAATTGTCATGCACTCAAAAAAAATCGAACTTATTTCAAAATGGGGAGAAATCATAGTAGTAAAATTGCAATAAAACGTTGAGATATGAGAGAAAAATACTCTTTCATACGTGGGTATGAAGGAAAGGGATATACTACCCTCGGCAAGCCTCGGGTTTTTATTACATTTGTGGCCCTCGGCAAGCCTCGGGTTTTACAACATTTGTGACCCTCGGTAGAATATCCCTATCCTTTATATCTACATATGAAAGAGTCTTGTAATATTTTATGGACAGTCCATGTCGTACATACTGTAAACCAACTACAAGATTATGTAAACAATCTACAATGAGATAATTAAGGCATTTGTCAACCTCATGAAATCAGCAAATGAACAGATTCTATTCATATTTTTTTGTAAAAATTGATCATACACAACTTACAGTTTGTATATGTGTACCCCAGGGATCGACTCCATCTGTAACAAGACACGTGGTATATCAGTGTAACCAGCTATTACATTGGTATTACCCTCCCAGATAACATTAATTAACTTCGACATCTGAACTATAAATCTGATATAGTTAAAAAGAACTCGTATGGTTTAAGCGTCATTACACATTTCAAAGCATTGGTGTTATGACCGGTTTTTCTGCAAAAGATTCCCCTTGCGGTAGTAATTTTCGAATTTACTTTTGCATTTTTAGTTGTGATTTGTGTTTGATGTGGAGAGATACAAATAAATTATTATTCCAATACTTCTTACGAAATTGGTTGCATCAGATTTTTTTCTGTGAAATGTGTATCCTAGTATGAAAATTGATGTTATTCCCTATCTATAACATAAGTTCCACTAAAATATGTACCTATTACCTACCTGTGTTTAAAATTCACTCTTTTGTTAAGGTTTAAATGTAAGTTTCTTTTAACAACGTTTATTTAATAACCTTACTTTTGATGAGAATTGTTACTTACGTTTGAATTCATACTCCACGTTGAAACATTTTGTATCTGTTGCATGCCTTTGACTGTAAAGCATAAGTTTAATGCAGGATATACATTTTCACATTTATTAATGATACGAATCGTATTACTTTGTTAGACAAATCTTTTTTCAAATGCATATTTTTTTGTCAATAGAAATGTAGTCTGAACATTTTGCAAGTTAGCAAACAAAAACAATAGTATATATGTTCTGTTGGGAGGTTTTCTACCATGACTTTTCTATCATTTTCCTTATATATGTATTTGATTAAAACGTGAGTTTTAATATCTACATATATTTACACTACATTATTAACCATATTATCCTGCACATGTGACTTACTCGGTCGACTTGGCTACTTGCAGACAGATATGGAGTTTAGGATCAGCTTTAGATCGTGCTGTTATCTTGACATCAAAACGGTAGATGTTGGGAATGCCGGCAATCTGTGGATCGACAGGGCTAGAAATGCTTATTGTTACTTTGCCGGGAGGCAAAACTGTTTTTACCAATGGCGCTGAGCTATAAAAATGAAGAAAAATACAAAAGAACAAATTTTGATAATGTTTTTTCATCTTTCAAATGTAGTGCGATTACTTTCCCCTACTAATGTTTTTATTTCAGTGTCTTCAATCTATAACTTGAATGGCTACTCTGTAGTATAAACAATAGGAATACGTACCTCATACCCAAGTCAGGTGATGTATATACTGACAATATACACGGAGACCTCATGTATGTGTTTCGCTCGCATTTTATAAGATCTCCACCCTCTGGCGTTGGAGGAACGAATTTCGGCTGTTGTAAAAAAG
Organism: Argopecten irradians irradians; assembly: GCA_004382745.1. Classification (NCBI taxonomy): domain Eukaryota; kingdom Metazoa; phylum Mollusca; class Bivalvia; order Pectinida; family Pectinidae; genus Argopecten; species Argopecten irradians. The sequence goes on along the minus strand of SAYR01013221.1, from coordinate 1,386,323 downwards.
ATAATAAATGAATTTGTTTGTTCAAATGAATCTACAACTCAATATCATATATGGAGATCGATTTAATCGTAAACAGATAAAGATAAAATTTACCAACAACATATCGCTTTCCATTATTATATATAACGTTAGTATTCTATAAAACATGTTGAACATAATTTTTGAAGCAATATATGTCAAAATACATATTTACCAGAAAGATTGTAAACATTATGGTAAGTTTATATATTGGTTATACATAAGATATCTACGTAATCTAGTGGTCCATGGGAGGTAGGGCCTGTAAGTATACAACAAACATCCGATGTTATGTACAACCGGTTATTTTCGCTTGCAAGAATTTTTTCACGATTTCTCGAAACTTGCTCAGTCTAAAAAATGATCCGAGAAAATTGAGAAATGGAGGAATTACATATACATCCATGCCAGTTGTAATGTTATTATAAGATCACTTCAAAACCCTTACACTTCGTAAAGGTTTGGATAAACTGGCTGGTCAACGAATTGTAAACTTTTATTTAGTACTATCAAGTTAGGAATACTCCGAATTCTCCGTTGTGCAATATATGTGTTTGTAATCGAAATTAGAACTTTCGATATGGATAAAAGTAGTATCATTAATGATTAATTTGATTAGATTTGTTTTATGTTATGGAGATATAAACAGAAAAAACTACTACAGATAATCTATTCAGAATCCAACATTCATTTTGGAACTTTCTTTTCAATGAAATCACTACGCCGTTGTCTCATCCAATCAAAAACGACGTCACAAATGTCGACACAATTTATTCCTAAGTAAATTTTAGGCCATAAAAATGCTCGCTAAAAATCACAATTGAATTACATGTACTATTGATTGGACTGTTCTCTTGTTCAGTAACCAGGCAGTATAGCGCTTTAAATAATAACATTGATAAACTTAATTTCCATTTGATCACACATTGAGTCAAAGACTCTTCTCACATATGGTTTGAACACATAACATAGTTATTGATATTTTCTTTGCAATTAATTTTGAGTATAATCGCTTGCCAGCGGAACTATTGTGGATATGATACACAGAAAACAATCCTTGTGTGATTATTTAAGGATTAACTTGAATAGATTTTTTATGTTATGGAGATATAACACAAAAATCTGAGTGTACTCTAAATAACCGCGAAGCGGTTTATGATGAGAGTACACTCAGATTTTTTGTGTTATATCACCATAACATAAAAAATCTATTCAAATTAATCCTTATAATTCAAATTACTAAAGATGATCTCTTCAATACTCAAAATTCATTCTGGGACTCTTTTGTCTATGAATCATTACGCCGTCATTCTCAGCCAATCAGAAGCAACGTCACAAACGGCGACGCCATTTTTTTCCTTTATGGGCTGATAAAGTAAATTTTTAAACCAATGAAAATGCTCGTATCAAGCAAAATTGAATTATACGATATATATAGCAATTATTCCGCTAGTGTTTTTGAATTCACAGAATTTCAGTAAAACCGGGAATTCTACACCAGGCGCGAAATTTCCCCGTGTATAAGTAATTAATGAATTGGCTTGTATGATCATCAATCTATAACGTGATATGTGTATAGATATACATAAAACATATACCGCTGTCCTTCCTCTGACTTTCCGGATTGTGAAGAAGCCATTTAAGTGCTTATTCAAGCTGAACAGATCTAGACACTATTTGTCTGTTATACAAACCCTGATAGTCGGGACCAGACAACATTTGATTTGTCTGTTATACAAACCCTGATAGTCGGGACCAGACAACATTTGACATGTGTGTTATACTAACTCTGACAGTCGGGAACAGACAACATTTGACATGTGTGTTATACTAACCCTGGCAGTCGGGAACAGATAACACTTGACATGTGTGTTATACTAACTCTGGCAGTCGGGAACAGACAACATTTGACATGTGTGTTATACTATCTCTGACAGTCATGAACAAACAACATTTGACTTGTGTGTTCCACTGACCCTGACGGTCGGGAACAGACAACATTTGATTTGTCTGTTATACTAACCTTATAGTCAGGAACAGACAACATTTGACTTGTGTGTTCCACTGACCCTGACGGTCGGGAAGAGACAAAATTTGATTTGTTTTGATGAACTAACCCTGATAGTCGGGAACAGACAACATTTGATTTGTATGTTCCACTGACCCTGACAGTCAGGAACAGACAACATTTGATTTGTGTGTGATACTAACCCTGATAGTCGGAAACAGATAACATTTGATTTGTTTGTTATGCTTACCCGACAGTCGAAAACACACAACATTTGACTTATGTGTTATTACTAACCCTGACAGTCGGGAACAGACAACATTTAATTTGTATTATTACTAACTCTGGCAGTCGGGGACAGACAACATTTAATTTGTATTATACTAACTATGGCAGTCGGGAACAGACAACATTTGACATGTGTATTATACTAGCTCTGGCAGTCGGGAACAGACAACATTTAATTTGTATTATACTAACTCTGGTAGTCGGGAACAGACAACATTTAATTTGTATTATAATAGCTCTGGCAGTCGGGAACAGACAACATTTAATTTGTATTATACTAACTCTGGCAGTCGGGAACAGACAACATTTGACATGTGTATTATACTAGCTCTGGCAGTCGGGAACAGACAACATTTAATTTGTATTATACTAACTCTGGTAGTCGGGGACAGACAACATTTAATTTGTATTATACTAACCCTGGCAGTCGGGAACAGACAACATTTGACATGTGTGTTATACTAACTCTGACAGTCGGGAACAGACAACATTTGACATGTGTGTTATACTAACCCTGGCAGTCGGGAACAGATAACACTTGACATGTGTGTTATACTAACTCTGGCAGTCGGGAACAGACAACATTTGACATGTGTGTTATACTAACTCTGACAGTCATGAACAAACAACATTTGACTTGTGTGTTCCACTGACCCTGACGGTCGGGAACAGACAACATTTGATTTGTCGGTTATACTAACCTTATAGTCAGGAACAGACAACATTTGACTTGTGTGTTCCACTGACCCTGACGGTCGGGAAGAGACAAAATTTGATTTGTTTGTGATACTAACCCTGATAGTCGGGAACAGACAACATCTGATTTGTATGTTCCACTGACCCTGACATTCAGGAACAGACAACATTTGATTTGTGTGTGATACTAACCCTGATAGTCGGAAACAGATAACATTTGATTTGTTTGTTATGCTTACCCCGACAGTCTGAAACACACAACATTTGACTTATGTGTTATACTAACCCTGACAGTCGGGAACAGACAACATTTAATTTGTATTATACTAACTCTGGCAGTCGGGGACAGACAACATTTAATTTGTATTATACTAACTATGGCAGTCGGGAACAGACAACATTTAATTTGTATTATACTAACTCTGGTAGTCGGGGACAGACAACATTTAATTTGTATTATACTAACCCTGGCAGTCGGTAACAGACAACATTTGACATGTGTGTTATACTAACTCTGGCAGTCGGGAACAGACAACATTTGACATATGTGTTATACTAACCCTGGCAGTCGGGAACAGACAACATTTGACACGTGTGTTATACTAACTCTGGCAGTCGGGAACAGACAACATTTAATTTGTATTATACTAGCTCTGGCAGTCGGGAACAGACAACATTTAATTTGTATTATACTAACTCTGGCAGTCGGGAACAGACACCATTTAATTTGTATTATACTAACTCTGGCAGTCGGGGACAGACACCATTTGACGTGTGTGTTATACTAACCCTGGCAGTCGGGAACAGACAACATTTGACATGTGTGTTATACTAACCCTGGCAGTCGGGAACAGACAACATTTAATTTGTATTATACTAGCTCTGGCAGTCGGGAACAGACAACATTTGACATGTGTGTTATACTAACTCTGGCAGTCGGAAACAGACAACATTTAATTTTCTATTATACTAACTCTGGCAGTCGGGAACAGACAACATTTGACATGTGTGTTACACTAACTCTGGCAGTCGGGAACAGACAACATTTGACATGTGTGTTATACTAACCCTGGCAGTCGGGAACAGACAACATTTAATTTGTATTATACTAACTCTGGCAGTCGGGAACAGACATCATTTGACATGTGCGTTATACTAACCCTGGCAGTCGGGAACAGACAACATTTGACATGTGTGTTATACTAACCCTGGCAGTCGGGAACAGACAACATTTGACATGTGTGTTATACTAACCCTGACAGTCGGGAACAGACAACATTTGACATGTGTGTTATACTAACTCTGGCAGTCGGGAACAGACAACATTTAATTTGTATTATACTAGCTCTGGCAGTCGGGAACAGACAACATTTAATTTGTATTATACTAACTCTGGCAGTCGGGGACAGACAACATTTAATTTGTATTATACTAACTCTGGCAGTCGGGGACAGACAACATTTGACATGTGTGTTATACTAACCCTGGCAGTCGGGAACAGACAACATTTAATTTGTATTATACTAGCTCTGGTAGTCGGGAACAGAAAACATTTGACATGTGTGTTATACTAACCCTGGCAGTTGGGAACAGACAACATTTAATTTGTGTTATACTAACCCTGGCAGTCGGTGACAGACAACATTTAATTTGTATTATACTAGCTCTGGCAGTCGGGAACAGATAACACTTGACATGTGTGTTATACTAACCCTGGCAGTCGGGAACAGACAACATTTAATTTGTATTATACTAACCCTGGCAGTCGGGAACAGACAACATTTAATTTGTATTATACTAACCCTTGCAGTCGGGAACAGACAACATTTGACATGTGTATTATACTAGCTCAGGCAGTCGGGATCAGACAACATTTAATTTGTATTATACTAACTCTGGCAGTCGGGAACAGACAATATTTGACATGTGTGTTATACTAACCCTGGCAGTCGGGGACAGACAACATTGAATTTGTATTATACTAGCTCTGGTAGTCGGGAACAGACAACATTTAATTTGTATTATACTAACTCTGGCAGTCGGGAACAGACAACATTTAATTAGTATTATACTAACTCTAGCAGTCGGGATCAGACAACATTTAATTTGTATTATACTAACTCTGGCAGTCGGGAACAGACAACATTTAATTTGTAGTATACTAACTCTGGCAGTCGGGGACAGACAACATTTGACATGTGTGTTATACTAACCCTGGCAGTCGGGAACAGATAACACCTGACATGTGTGGTATACTAACCCTGGCAGTCGGGGACAGACAACATTTAATTTGTATTATACCAGCTTTGGCAGTCGGGAACAGATAACACGTGACATGTGTGTTATACTAACCCTGGCAGTCGGGAACAGACAACATTTAATTTGTATTATACTAGCTGTGGCAGTCGGGAACAGACAACATTTGACATGTGTGTTATACTAACTATGGCAGTCGGGAACCTACAACATTTAATTTGTATTATACTAGCTCTGGCAGTCGGGAACAGACAACATTTAATTTGTATTATACTAACTCTGGCAGTCGGGAACAGACACTATTTAAATTGTATTATACTAGCTCTGGCAGTCGGGAACAGACAACATTTAATTTGTATTATACTAACTCTGGCAGTCGGGAACAGACAACATTTAAATTGTATTATACTAACTCTGGCAGTCGGGACACAGACAACATTTAATTTGTATTATACTAGCTCTGGCAGTCGGGAACAGACACCATTTAATTTGTATTATACTAGCTCTGGCAGTCGGGGACAAACAACATTTAATTTGTATTATACTAACTCTGGCAGTCGGTAACAGACAACACTTGATTTGTGAGTTATACATACTTTGGCAGTCCGAACCAGAAAAGCCTTTCGAACATAAACATGTTTTTGATCCTTTTGTCCCTACACATATCCCATTAGGGGCAACACATAACGAACTGCAACCTAGAGATAAAACAAGTACATGTTTTGATACGTTTAAGATAAGTGTGACTTTATTTTATCTCTATTTTATACCAAAGACTTATGAATACTTATCAATGTTAACAGTTCTCTGGTCAATGACTCCATTAAGTCGCGTGTCTTATACTTTACTGAATTCTTCCATTAACTAAATATTTCACCACTTTTTTGTTACAGTATATTCCTTAATAAAAAGTATTTAACAATGTAACATTTGTTTTTGCTGTTGTTTCAACGACCACTCATTATATGATGAAATTTATTTTGGCTCTTATGTGTTTGTCGGTCAGTATAAAGAAAGAAAATATTACTAATTACTTGTACATAGCCTTCCAAATGATCTCTTACATATGCTGTATTTTAACATAAACACTAAAATTAATTGTATTCTCTCCCTTATTGAAAAATGATAAAAATCGAAATAATGATGCCTCTGTGTTTTACCTTACTCCTAAAGAAACAGATCTTCTCGAGGACAATTTAGACAAGAATACTCACTGCACCCAGCGGCGGAAGGATTTGCTGTACACGGATCGACTGGAGAGCTGGAATGCACTGTAAGTTATATAACGTTTAGGTTATATTCTATGTTGGCAAACAGGTGACAAGAAAATTATGTTTGGTTATGTAGAATGTAAAAATATGTTAGGCGAAAAATAAGATTTTCCTTAAAATGCTTTTGTAAAATATTCATACTGGTACAGAACGAAAAATTAATTTTATTAGGTATAGTTACAAAAAAACATGTAGAATGAAAAATATTGTTTCTCAACATGAGTACGTAAAAGGTTTCCATGACCGTGACAGAAATAAGTTCATCGTCGAAATCATTCAATATGGACAATAATACTTCAAGAACCTTACCATATTTTTTTATTTATCTTTTCAACGGTTTTGCCTCAATACATAAATACATTACCCGCACAATCATTGCCGGAGTAGCCATCTTGACAATGACACGTGTATCCTCCAGTAACATCCTCACATACACCATGAGACCCACACGGGTCAGGCCGACACGTGTCCAAAGCTGTACCATACAAATAACATATATCAACATACGTCGTAAACAGATTCATTAACCATTGTCATGGTTTAAACCATATACATAGCACATGTCAACATCAATAATAAAGATATTCATGATTCTCCAACCATTCACTGATTTTTCACCAGTTTTAGCCGTGGCAGGTTTCTCTGTCAACCTCTAGGGTATGACAGATTGCGCTCGCTAACCTTTTGAACCAGAAGACAATTACGTGAGAATTACGTGACGTCATGACTCCATGCAGTATGACTGTAGCGTGCATTTTCGATGACGTCATCAATAATGACGTGCAGACGGTGGTACCATGCTCATGTCGCGGTAAAAATGCTTCTGTTTAGGCCATTTTCTTCTCTTTTATCTTGTATATGGGAGAAAAAGAATAATTCTCTACCTATGAGGATGTGACAACAAAATCACAACCCTCGGGGGAATTCCTGAATGTCCAACCCTCGGCAGGCCTCGGGTTGGACATTCATGGATTACTCCCTCGGGTTGTAATTTTGTTGCCACACCCTCTAGGTAAGGAAAGATTCTATTAATCATTGTCTTGGTTTATTCCATGCAAATAACACAAGTCAATATGAGATTCATGAACCATAGTTGATATCAGTAACAAATATTGTCGTGCATCAATAGCTAACACAAAATACTAAACACCAAAAAACTATATTCTATAATACTATATTATGTACACTATATCTCTGAGATGAACATTGTAATTATAGGAATTTAGTTATTACCATTATCGCAATATCTGCCCAAGTATCCACTTGTGCACAAACATTCAAACTGTAGTCCAAGAGGCCTACATGTGCCGCCAAATTTACAAGGGTTAGGATCGCATTTATCTGGAGCTGGAAATAAACATAATCACTTAATTCATAACACATGATTACTCAGTAAATAAATGGGTAAACTGATGGTACATATAGCGGGTCCATCACAAAAACATAACAGTATTTACAAGTGTTTATTTACGATGAAGAATGTTAATTCCGTGCAAATGAAAAAAAAACCTGCAAAGCAGTTCATGCACCATTTATTCGTCTGTTCACACCCTAGTTAAGGACACCTCTGAGGTGCTCCGAACACAATATAGTCCCCGTCTGTAAACATCCCAGTGAAGGACACCTCCGAGGTGCCCAAACACAATATAGACCCTGTCTGTAAACATCCCAGTGAAGGACACCTCTGTGGTGCTCCAAACACAATATAGTCCCCGTCTGTAAACATCCCAGTGAAGGACACCTCTGTTGTCTCCAAACACAATATAGTCCCTGTCTGTAAACATCCCAGTGAAGGACACCTCTGAGGTGCCCAAACACAATATAGTCCCCGTCTGTAAACATCCCAGTGAAGGACACCTCTGAGGTGCCCAAACACAATATAGTCCCCGTCTGTAAACATCCCAGTGAAGGACACCTCTGAGGTGCTCCAAACACAATAGAGTCCCCGTCTGTACACACCCCAGTGAAGGACACAAATGTGGTCTCCAAACACAATATAGTCCCCGTCTGTAAACATCCCAGTGAAGGACACCTCTGAGGTGCTCCAAACACACTAGAGTCCCCGTCTGTACACACCCCAGTGAAGGACACAAATGTGGTCTCCAAACACAATATAGTCCCCGTCTGTAAACATCCCAGTGAAGGACACCTCTGAGGTGCCCAAACACAATATAGTCCCCGTCTGTAAACATCCCAGTGAAGGACACCTCTGAGGTGCTCCAAACACAATATAGTCCCCGTCTGTACACATCCCAGTGAAGGACACCTCTGAGGTGCCCAAACACAATATAGTCCCTGTCTGTCCACACCCCAGTGAAGGACATGTCTGTGGTGCTCCCTGCCTGTAAACATTTAATAGAACCAGGATATTACCAATGAACACTACAATAAAAGAATTACACGTTTCACCAATTTATATGGCATTTGTACCTATATCACACGTGGTCCCGTTGTAACCTGCCCGACACATACACACGAAAGAAGTTTTATCGCCATTTGTCACACACTCGGCACTGTTTTTACAAGGTTGTATTTCACACGGGTCTACAAAAACAAGTGAATAAAGCAGTTAAGGTAACAAAATAATTTACGTTTCTTAATACAAACAACAACCTTAATTTCACTTTCACTTACTTCATATACTGTATCGAATAGGGTAGATTTAAAAAAAATATATATATTCTACACCAAACAACAGAACAAGGTAACGGTCAGATTCCCATCCACAACGTAAAATAATATTTTATCAATAATCTAATCGGGAAATTAACACAATAAACGTTTGTATATCTAAACACAAACAGGTAAAACATTTGTTTTATAACACTTGATGAAGTACCGAGAACTACAAAATGCATACCTTTCGGTCGGACGATGGCTTCAAAACATTTCGTTATAACAGCATGCCTGGGGAATACAGTACACAATTATCATGATTACTCTATAACTTTATAATGGGTGATATATGCTGTATTTTCATTTTGAATCAATAGGATACGAAAAAACAAAACAATAAAGAATTCCACTTAAAAATCATATAAGATGAAGACTTACACATCGGATGCTGCCAGACAAATTTTCTTACTCCCTATCGATGTATCCTGAAATGAAATATCGACCATCTTCGCTCCACTTTGTATGGTACTGCCATCCTTTAATGAACTGATATGACATCCTGCAGCAGTCGAACTAGTCAGAGATATCCCTGTTATTCCACTAAAAGAAATAAAGGGAATGAATATATGATATCAACCAGAAAGTCTACTTCCATTGCTTAAGGATGTATTCTTCTGAGGTTTCAGTCCCGTTGAAGTCTCGTTTCAACATAGATCAAAGAAGTTATGAGATTTTCAAATATAATTTATCAGTATCTGTAGCAAGTTGCAAAATGCAAATTTTGTCAAACAATTACATATCTTTTTTAGTAGAATTTTTTATACAGGGATTTTAAGAAATGGCCCATTTGGCGGCCATTTTGAAATTGTGTCTTTTTCCGCTTCAAGTAGAGCCACAGTTTTACCATTTTTTACTGAAATTGTTTTTACTTAAATCATCACTGCGCTAGCATTTTTAGCTGTATTTAGCTAATTTTTGCTGCAAATCGTTACTAGGTTCGTAGTAATTAAAATATTTAGCATTAATATGTGAAACGATACACTTTTGTGACTTTATTTTTACACTTAATGGTAATTTGGGCACTTTTATTTTTTACTCTAAAATACTGAAAAATGATTAAAAAAAATTCAAATGGGGCAAAAAAGTAAGCACACGGACCCCCAATTTTTCTTCCTGATTTAGAAAGAACAACCGTTTCGCTATTGATATGCAAAATAATAACAAATGTTTAATACCAGAACTTTTTCTATAAAGCGTTAAATTTGGCAAAAATAGCTGAAAATGGTGCATTTTGTAGCTCAAAATTAAGGGGTAGGGGTAGCATATGTTGTTATTCTGAGAAAAATATTAGTCTAATTGATCAAAACTGGTATATTTTTAAAGAAGACTACTAGAAAATGAATTCTACAAACATTCATACATATCAAACACCTCATTAGGAAATTATGGCTTTAATCTCTATTTTATATGGTCAAAACGGCAAAATTCCCATAAAATCCAATATTTTGTCAACTAGGTGTCTTTGAGTTACAAAAGCTCAAAAACAAGCACACGGACATATGTTTTTTCTTCCATTTTCTTTTATGGTATAAACTCCTTTTTCCAAAAATCTATATGAGAAAAAAAGTTTAATACAAGAAAATTTTGACTTCTCAGAGGTGTACATCCTTCAGCCGTAGTCTGGCTTGCGAAAGAAACAAAAAAAAATTGTAGGAATAAAATATAAAACCAACATTTCATAAATGTATGGAGATGTGTACATACCCTGCTGTAGAAGAAAAGGCGTAGATAGGAAAACGGCAATTGGACCCGACCAAACAGGCAATCTCTCCATTGGATGGAAAGCGGAGGAACATTGGCTTCCCCTGGATGGCAAGATATATATTTAATACTCTTAGGTATCATACACAATTACGTGCCTCGATTATTAATAGCTTTAATGTGATTTGTAATACAATAAAACGGGGAAATGTTAAAAAGGTGAAGAGGTTATGATGGTAATCATTAACTATGTGCCAATTAAAATGCACGCGTTATAATTGTACCTGCTGCCCCTATTGCATGATCGTAAAAGGTGACTTGATTTAATATCTGAACTTTTCACTTCTACCTAACGTCTCCCTTGACACCACCTCACTTTTGGCCTGCTCTTGAGCGCTCGCCCTTGTGAGCAAGGTTCTGAGTTATCCCCTCTGCCGAGACACACCATAATCTATAAAAGTAGTAGTTTCTGCTCCTGCTTAGCGTTCAGCATTAAGGGAGTGGGACGACTGGTTCGCCCGTTGTCAGTATAATGTGATGGGGTGTGTTGGGTGGTGTTTTCGGAGGCATGCTGCAGCGATATAGCACTATAAAAAGTTAAACTTTCCACTTGCTGTTAATAGGAAGTTAATGTAATCAAACAAACAAAAAATCTGAAAAAAGACATTTCTTCTCTTTTGGCACTCCGAATGTATTACAGGTCAAAATATGATTGGTTTTAAAAGTCAGAAGGGAAAATAGGACTAGGAACTAGAACTGGTAAAAAGTACCTGAGGAGAAAACACCGAAAATCCTTCCTTACGTGGGCTACGAACAAGACAGTGAAAGGTTAAGGGGAAAAATATTACAGTAAGCCATAACGGAAAAAAACAGTGTACTCTTAACACTGTTTTTTTCTCTTTATGACTCCATTTTAAAAATACGTAACGTCCATGCTTCCCAAGGTGAGGCTTGCCATAGCGAACAGCTGTATGACAAGTTGCAGCCGACAACGGTTTGGCTAACAGCAGGTGTCGCCGAATAAATATTTATGATAAAAACACACAAAATTGATGGACGGCATTTACTTAAAATAAAAGTTATCAATGATAATTTGATCATCAACTTATCAGTTTCATTTCTGCAACGTCAATAACGAGTTACCTCCTTCAACCATCTGCCATGATTGTTTACACGACTAGGCCTATACTTATATAGCCTAGCGAAAAAGTAGTTCCGGTTTTCTCTTACATTATGGTCTGATAAAGAAAAAATGTCAGCCAATTAAATTCTGTGTAACAGGTGAAATTAAATTATTTTCGAGTACACCCTTATATCTTACCTGTACATTCGTTGATCCGGTTCCGGCAAGAGCATCTGAAAGTCAAAAACAGGTGACAATAATAATTCATGGTGTGGGTATCTTTGTTGGACAGCGTATCTCATCTTAATTTACGTTAATCTATGCATATATATTGGGTTTGTTTCTGTACGAATAATATGAAAAAAATCAGTTATAAAATCCAAGTGGCTAGTGATGAAATTCACCTTTTTGTATTTGGAAAGCATACCTTTCACTCGGATTATGACGCATCGGGGTAGTGAGTCGTATCTGATAAAATGAAAAGTAAATGTGACAATATGATGTGCTATCTCTTTTTTATCTCATGGTGCATATATTTAGATTTCTTGAACTTGTAGTTATTGATTATTAACTATTGAAGTAGATATACATGTAAATGAAAGCTTAGTAAAAAATATTTTAAAACAGAAAAAAACCAATTGTATCACACCATACACATTTTTTAAATATTTAGGTGAGATCACCACCTCTGGAAAAATGGATAATGGACGTTACCCAGCGCTATCCTGAACCCTCGCACACAGAATGTGGTCACCAATGTCAGACGATACCGGGCTCCATAACACTGCCTGACCTTTCGCTCGTGGGTCAATGGAAGATTCGTCCGTCACTGCGGATGTTAGTGGGACGACGCCATCACGTCGTGTGAAGAAAAATGTCGATACTGTTCTGAAATGTGGCAAGGAAGAGGACTGTCATCAAAATGTGTCATAATCATGGTAATAATAATAAAAAGAGACAGGAGGAGGTTATTATAACACGAAGATGTGAAAACAGTAACAAATACGAGCAAATTATCCAATATAGTCATTCAGTGTAGAAACAGCTAGAAAACCATATCATCGTCAATATTATCTGTCAGTGGACTATCAATATACTATGTCCAATATATCCTATGTGGGAGCATTTGGACACTGTAAGACATAAGGTAAAACAAGCTATTATTTATCCTAAACGTTGCCGTTATACATGTATTATTCGCGCTCAGTAAGCTTCAGCTTCAGAAAGTGGCAATGTTTTAATTATATAAAGCTGATTTTCTTAAGTCCTTATCTCTGTAAACCAACCTGGTAGGATTGGTCGGTTTGGCCACGACCTTTATTTCCAGATCTGACCCCACAAATATTGTAAACATCTGTTGTTCGGGTGGGGTCGGGTCAATGATTACAGGTGCTTCGTCTTTACTTATTATTTCTATATAGAACTGAAAGATTTAAAAATATATTATAAACCACCTGCATTTTACATATCCGAAAAGACAATAGAATACGTTATATGGTTATTTTATCACATACATGTTTAAACTTATTCTAGTAATATAAGCAAATTCCATGAACAACCTTGCAATACTATTCAATCTTATAGTAACTATCTTTAATAATTAATTAGATCTTATTTATTTAAACGATGATTGAGCCATTGTCAAATATTTGATCATTGCAGACAATTTTAAAGGTAGAATAACGACGAACGTTTGACGCTCAGTCCAGAGTGTTTCTTTTAATAAATGTAAACATCCTGTTGTTGTTTTTAAAGAAAAAAACAAAAAATCATTTAATCATACTGTTTATATTTTAAATACAACATTGAAAGTGTCATTCTGTTTTAGGCAAAGTTCTGGGCATTAACATTGGTTTTGTAAGCCAGAAGACCGAAGTATATAGTATATAGTTATAAAAAGAAACACATTTGAAGTGAAACGTCAAAATTATCTCAAAGAATAACCAAGCGAAAAAATAAGGGTGTAGAATAATCTCAATATTATCGATTATCAAGTTCCGTGTGATATATATATTAAATGTAAAATAAATCTCATTCAGACGCAAAACCAACATTCTTTCTTACTGGACCTCGGAGTCCGATTTTTATGAGCGAAGTTGTACTGTGGGAACATGTGAGAGTAACAGATGTCGTGTTGGTTTTTGTTTTTTTGTTTTTTTTTTGGGGTTTCTTTTTTAACCTTTAGAGAAATTTAGGTAGGGTTATTTTTACGAAGAAATAATGTTATTTCTACCAGAGATTTAGTTACTATCTAACATATGCACCCCAAATACGGTTGGAGCTTTGTAGTACGGTGTTATCATATAATGTAGTAATAACGTAGAGTAACCGTAGTGTTTTCTGTATAACAATTCTGTGAAGAAAGTTGAAAGTTGTATATTGGTATCATGTGTTAGCCACAACAGTAACTTATCAATTAATGTCCAGTCTTCTGATACAAGAACGATTTCTAATTGTTCATTCCATTTTCCTGAAGTTATAATTGGGATTCACGATGATCTTTACTTAAGATGTTGTAAAAAATGAAACTTTTTTGTTACTCATAAGAGACGTTTTCAGTTAGCATTGAATGCTATTAATTTTTCTACTATTTTTAAGGATAATTTGTTTCCAATTCTTTGGGGGTAGCCCTTAATATGTAACTGTATTTGAATTTATATCATGCGTTTGGTTAAAAGTTTCTAAAAAAAGGAAATCGCAAGTTTCGGTTACTAAATCATTTATTTAAAACACATTATCCACTTATAATATGAAATATGTTTTAAAGTTTTGGTGTTCTTACCTTATCGGAACTGAACTAAGAGACCGCCCTTTGGTGTACCTACCTGTACTGGTACAGAAATAAGAGCCTGTCTTATGATATACCTACCTTTACCGGGACTGAACTAAGAGCCCGCCCTTTGATGTACCTACCTGTACCGGAACAGAACTTAGAGGTCGCCCTTTAGTGTATCGCTGACGGAGGGGATTAGGATCACCTGTCAGTTTGATGTTTTCTCTGTTGAAGTCCTGTATTGTGGCTGCTATGACTGCTGAATCGCCTACTTGGTAGTGAGGAGCGGAGGTGTCAATTTGTATAAAGCAATCCTAGAAAATAGATTGTCCAGTCAAAGCAAACATTTACAGTCGTTTTATGAAATTTGCATAGAACATTTGGTTGTTTTGTGGTACATGCATCATGAATATGAAAATCCCATCTTGTATACTAATCATTATGGTTTAGGCTAACAACGAATATTTTTACCAACAAAATAGATAATAATGCGTCTTTAAAACATGGCTGTGATGTCATCTATTGCTTGAGTTATAGTTCAGCCAGTCGACTTTTATCGGGACGTGGACCCAGCTTTCATGGAGACCTAGTAGTTGATATGAGCCAGTCGACTTTTATCAACTACTAGGTCTCCATGAAAGCTGGGTCCACGTCCCGAGACTGGGTGCACTGGTCTCCTGCGGATGGACACCACTTTTGGGGGTGTGATGTGCGTCCGTGTGATATCAGTGTAGCTGAAGGCTTTCACAGTAGCTCCAATTTGAGCCAACCTGTTTGCCATGGGTTGCATCTCGTATCTGGGGGAAGAAGGTCCTGGTGGTTGAATAGGTTTTGCTCTTTTTTCTTCCTTTTCTTACTGCTACATACCACTTTGGCTTCAGACTCCGGATAGACGGGAGGTAATATGGGCCCTGTATTATCAATCGGCTGGTCATGCCGAGCCCTTGGTATCCCGATTTCCAAGAAGGCGGTGGCTTAGGGTCAATCGTGAGTCTAATTTGAATAGTCAAGTTTATCTTGATCAGTTTTGCGGTTGTACTGTCGCAGGTGTGGTATTTAATATCACTCTTGCGAGAGTGCCACCGCGAGCTTGATTTTGATTATTTTAGTTCGGAATATTCTCCCGAGTGTACTATCTTGTGTATCCCTGGCACTTTGACACTGGATATCCGTGTCATTGATAGTGTCCCCATGTTGGACTCCGTGGTGGGTGGGGGCACAGATAGTGAACAATACCAAACTCTACAGATGGCTTCCAATAGTAAACAAAAAGAACAAACAAACCCTGATAACAGTACCAATATAGACACATCTTTTCCCCAGTTTCTTCTGATAACATCTAAAGAATCTGGGAAAAAAGTCGCATCGCTATCACCTTTTGTAATTTAAAATGTCATCCAAGGTTGCATAGGGACAGCAAAATCCGTGAAGTCAAGATCGGGAGACCTCCTTGTAGAAGTCTTCCGAAAGACACAATCGGAAAACTTGTTGAAGTTAAAAGATTTCTTCGGTGTTGGTGTACATGTTAGGGCACACCAATCCCTGAATTTCTGCAAGGGGGTAATCAGATTCCCTGCCTTGCAGAATGATACCGATGCCGATATCTTGCAGTTCTTCAAATCAGAGAATTTCTCGGTCTCGGAGGTGAGGCGGATACTGATCAAACTGTCAAAACAAACACCTTTGTACTTACGTTCGCAGTGCCCAACCTCCCATCATCAGTAATGGTAGGGTACTTGCGCTGCAACATCACTCCATATATACCAAATCCTCTACGATGTCGTTACTGCCAGAGATGTGGTCATCATGAGGATCGATGCAGGCGCAAGGAGGTTTGTGAGCACTGTGGACGTGAGGGTCATAGCGATCCTGACGATTGTGCTAATTGCAAGGGCACTCAAGCAGCTTCGTCTCGCGATTGTCCTTCCTGGAAGAAAGAGAGGGAGATTGTTCGGGTGAAATATACCCGAAACATTCCCTTTCCTGAAGCCAGGAGGATAGTCGAGAGTACTGACCCTACAGCATTGTCCTATGCATCTGTAACAAAACCCAAGCAACACAGCACCATAACTGTTAGCGATGCAACAGTACAGGCATACTTTGACAAACCAGCATTGTATGATGAGAAGAATGACAAGATTCTTTTCGGATCACCATCCCGGTTCAAATCAGGTAGGGTTGCTACTGGTAGCACATCGTCGCCAGTCGAACCTGCCCTGCCTAATAACAAACCAACAGGCCCAGCACCTCAAACACGAACAAAACAAGCTATTCGAAACGTGGCCCGTCATAGACGTACATTATCACAACCGTCTATTGACTTTTTTAAAAAAGCTTGCTGGTAACTCCAAGCGACCAGCAACAACACCACCACAGGAGCAACGGCGGACCAAAGCCACCAAGGTAAAGCTGCCGAGGCTCCCAGCAATAAATAATAAACCCGGTAAGGGATCAGATGACCCTGTTCATAGTCGGAACATCTATGATGTTCTCTCGGACGACAGCGAGTTTGGCGACAGCACATCTACTATCGCCAAACAACCTACTTCAAGTAGTCCTGTCGGTCCGAAAAGCTATCCTCGGGGAGCACCATGACAAACACAATCATACAATGGAACATACGCGGATTTAAAGCGAACATAGAAGAACTGGAACATCTTGTACAAGCAAAGAACCCATCCATATTCTGCCTCCAAGAAATAATGCTGAAAGACACCATCAATCTCATACAATTTACATTACACTCCAACAACAGGCGGCCGGGCATCAGGTGGTGTGGCGGTGGCGGTGCATAAAAACGTCCCCCACAGACACATCCAGCTAAATACCACCTTACAAGCTGTTGCCGTAAGTGCAACTCTTCACAGAAAAATAACAATCTGTTCTATATATTTACCTCCAAATAATCCATTTAGTTGTGATGAAGTAAGTAACCTCGTATCGCAACTACCAGTGCCATATATTATCATGGGTGACTTTAACGGTCATAATAGCCTCTGGGGCTTCCCAGGTACTGATGATAGAGGTAGACGTATCGAAGAGTTTATTGATAAAAACAGCTTATGTCTTTATAACACCAATGCCCCAACATATTTACACCCTGCCTCTGGCTCGCTTACCCACATTGATCTATCGTTATGCCATCCATCAATTCTTCTGGATTATGATTGGAGGGTCAACGATGATCTTTGTGGAAGCGATCATTTTCCAATCATATTAAAAAAACATAGGGTCACCAAAACTTGAGGAGCCGGTTCCTCGTTGGAATTTACATAAGGCGGATTGGGCTCAGTTTAAAACCTTATGCGCCGAGGAGCTCATCGCGGATAATTTTTTGAACCTCGATGACCCCATTAAAATTTTCACAGAAGCGCTCACTTCTATCGCTACAAAAACCATACCAAAATCCGTGCCAAAACCTACAAAGTTCCTTCTGTCAAATGATTCATTTATCAATAGATCTGGTAGAAATGCAGCTCTGAGGCGGTACTTGGCTTCACCAACCGTCTCAAACTATAACAACTTTAAAATATGGAGAGCTAAAGCTCGAAGGTCCATTAAGTCCGACAAGAAAAGTACTTGGAAAGAGTACGTTTCAAAAATGAACTCCAATACATCTTCGAAGAAAGTTTGGGAAATGATTGGCAAAATTAGTGGGAAAAGAAAAACAACACCATCCTCCCACATAAACAAAAATAAAATCTTTTCTTCTAAATCCGAAATAGCCGACGCCTTTGCCAAAAATTTCGCTGAACATTCATCGGTCAAAAATCATTCCAAAAAATTCCAAAAATTTAAAAAAGAGAAGGAAAAGAGACGTCTAAATTTTAAATCCTCCAATACTGAAAGTTACAATACGCCTTTCGAGCTACCAGAACTGCTCGAGTCCCTCGAGAAATCAAAGGACTCGGCAGCTGGACCAGACGAAATTCCATATATGTTTTTAAAACAATTACCGGACGCTTCACTAAACTGTCTTTTAACTATATCTAACCAAGTCTATTCTTCTGGCAAAATTCCCGAGTCTTGGAAGGAATCTACTATTATACCCCTTCCGTAGCCCTGGAAGGATGCTACTGATGCCAATAACTATCGTCCTATCTCACTGACCAGCTGCATTTGTAAAACTCTTGAACGTATGATAAATACTAGATTAGTTTGGTTCCTGGAATCAAACCATATTTTAAGTCCTTTGCAAAGCGGCTTTAGAGACCGCAGGGGAACGGTAGACCATTTAGTTAGACTAGAAACATTTATACGAAAAGCCTTTGCCAAGAAAGAACATCTTGTGGCTATATTCTTTGACCTTGAAAAGGCATACGACACAACTTGGCAATATGGAATCATGAACGATCTTCATGATATCGGTATACGTGGTAATTTGCCAAAATTTATTTCAAATTTTATATCTGACAGGCATTTCAAATTTCGAACGGGTTCAACTTATTCAGAAACACAAAAACAGTAGATGGGTGTCCCTCAGAGTGGTATCCTGTCTGTCACATTTTTTGGCTTAAAAATTAACAGCATAACCAAATGTCTTGGTCAATCTACAGAAGGGTCTCTATTTGTGGATGATTTCTTCATCTGCTACAGATCAAGGAATTTGCACACTATAGAACGACAACTACAACAATGTTTAGTCAAATTACAAAATTGGGCTGATGAAAAAGGCTTTAGGTTTTCAAGATCAAAAACTGTCTGTATGCATTTCTGTCAAAAACAAAAACCACACAACGATTCAGACCTCACACTCAATGGAATTAAAATTCCAGTAGTTGAACAAACTAAATTTCTGGGATTAATATTTGATTCGAAACTGTCCTTTGTTCCACACATAAAACGTCTGAAGGATAAGTGCTCGAAGGCGCTGAACATTCTACGTGTTCTGTCCCATTCTGATTGGGGTGCATACCGTGAAATGCTTCTGCGTATCTACCGTGCACTTATTAGATCAAAACTTGACTACGGCTCGATTGTGTATGGATCGGCTCGCAGCTCCTATCTACAGATGCTTGACCCTATCCAGAATCAGGGACTAAGACCAAACACCAAATAGGCCAAGGGACAGAAGCAAATCAAAGCAAAGATCACCACCTACTCCGGAAGAAGTTGATAAGAAAAAATCTAAAACATAAATCACTCTCTAATGGACTCTCTTCATTTAATAACATTAAATGGACAAGGCTTACGAGATAAAGAAAAAATATATAGGCTGTACGAATGGTTGAAAAATCAAAAATTTGGAATAGTGTTTCTACAAGAAACACACTTTTCAATAGATTTGTTTGACCAAATTGATAGAGAAATATGTAAATTTGCTACTGCTTATCATAGTGTTGGAAAAACAAATAGTAAAGGTGTGAGTATATTGATGTCCTAAAAAGAAACTGTATTGGACAGTACGTCTGATGTTGAAGGTAGATTTATTTTTATTTATTTATTTTTATTTTTTATTTATGTTAAATTTGGAAGTCGAGGATAGCATTTATACATTGTTAAACATATACGCTCCCAATGACGAAAAATCAAGAAATACATATTTTAAACATTTGGATACGGAACTGAATGCATCTAAACAGGGTGTAGTAATAGCAGGGGGAGATCTCAATGAAACTAATGATAAAGTTGATAGAATATCTAGGAACCGAAATAGAGTTTTCAGAAAATCTTATGGCTTAAAACAATTAATAAAAAAATAACAACCTAATAGACATATGGAGGGTACGAAACGCTCTGAAAAGACAATTTACATTGAGAAGAAAATCAACGGGAGACGCGAGCAGGATAGATTATTTTTTAATAGAAAATTCTATACATGATATTAAAAGTTGTGATATAAGACCAGCACAGATACAATACACTGACCATATGGCGGTGTCTTTAAAAATTATGTGTAACAGTACAAAAAAGAAGGGTTGTGGATTGTGGAAAATGAATAGTTATCTTGAGGATACTGACTACAAAATTGTTATTAACAAAGTTATTAATGAAGTATTAAACAATGATATGAATTTAAATAAAATTGAATTATGGGATTACTGTAAAATAATGATTAAACATAAAACGATAGAATACTGTAAAGAAAAAAGCAAAATAAAAAAGTGCAATATCAGTTGCTTGGAAAAAGAGTTGGTGGCGGAAAATGATAAATATGATGAAAGTCCAAACGTGGAAACACAAGAAAAGATTTCAGAGCTAGAAAATCAATTAAATATTCTTTACCAAGAACGGGCAAGGGGTGCCCAAATTAGAGCCCGTGTAGATTGGGTAGAGAAGGGAGAAAAGAATACGAAGTACTTCCTTGGTATGGAGAAGCAAAGACAGTTAAAAAATACAATCACTCAATTAAAAACAGACGAGGGGCTAATTGAAAACGAACCGGAAAAAATACTTAAAGAAATTGAAAACTTTTACTCTGATTTATATAAATCAAACAATCCTGATAAAAAGAAAGTGCATTAATATATAAACAGATGTGAAATAGACTATAGATTGAATGAAAGAGAGAGAAATAGTTGTGAAGAAGATTTGACATTGAAAGAATGTGAAGAAGCTTTATCTTGTATGAAAATGAATAAAGGTCCGGGTAGCGATAGTTTCACTGTCGAATTATACAAAGCATTTTGGAACAAAATAGGTAATACTGTGCTAAGAGCATTAAAAAGTTGTTACAGTAGAGGTGAATTATGTACCTCTCAAAGAAAAGGAATAATTTCCCTTATTTACAAGAAGAATGACCCTTTAAATTTAAGAAATTGTAGACCAATTACCTTGCTTAACACTGATTATAAAATAGCAGCTCATGCCTTGGCGTCTAGAATTAAACCTTTAATACCCAAGATAATTAGTACTGATCAAAATGGTTACATTAAAATAGGTTCATTGGTTATAATATCAGACTAATTCAAGATGTTATTGACTTTTCTGAAAAAAATAATATAGATTCTTGTATTTTATTTTTAGATTTTTCTAAGTCTTTTGATATAATCGAGTGGGAATTTATGTTTAATAGTCTAGAAAAATTTGGGTTTGGGCGATCATTCATTAATTGGGTCAAAATATTGTATACAAATATTACAGGGTGTGTAAAAAACAATAACTGGTTAACAGCAAGTTATAAAATATCACGTGGTATCAGACAAGGCAGCCCTTTGTCTTGCTTACTATTTGTTATAGCAACTGAACTTCTTGCTGGAAAATTAAGAAAAGATGAAACGTTGCGTGGTGTAAAGATACATAAATCAACTGTAAAGGTATCCCAATTAGCAGATGACACAACTTTGTTTATGAAATATCATGATGTTAAAAAAGCTTTGGATCTGGTAGACGAATTTGGCAATGTATCCGGTTTGAAATTGAACAAAGAAAAAACAGAGGGAATCTTTGCTGGCAGAAACAAGAATAGAGATACAAGCTACGCAGGTATTAAATGGGTCAAGATGGTAAAATCGCTTGGGGTTTATTTTGGCCATAATAGTAAGGTATGTTCTAATCTGTGCTGGAAAGAAAAAGTAACAAGTATAGACAGTCTTCTTAAAAACTGGAAGAAAAGAAAACTAACATTGCTTGGTAAGTCTGTAATTATTCAAAGTTTGGTGATACCAAAGATAACTTTTTTAGCAAATACTATTGGTATGGATAGCACAACAATAAAGATATTGGAAAAAATTATATATAACTTCATTTGGGAGGGTAAACCAGATAAAATCAAAAGAAATATAATGATTGGGACTCTTGATTTTGTTTGTTTGATTAATTGACGTCCTATTAACAGCTATGGTCATGTAAGGACGGCCTCCCATGTATGCAATGTGTCGTGTGTATGTTGTGCGAGGTGCGTGTTTTGGGAGACTGCGGTATATTCATGTTGTGTCTTCTTGTATAGTGGAACTGTTGCCCTTTTTATAGTGCTATATCACTGAAGCATGCCGCCGAAGACACCAAGCAACACACCCCACCCGGTCACATTATACTGACAACGGGCGAACCAGTCGTTCCACTCCCTGTATGCTAAGCGCTAAGCAGGAGCAGAAACTATCACTTTTATAGACTTTGGTGTGTCTCGGCCAGGGGACAGAACCTCACAGGGGCGAACGCTCAACTCAAGGCCAAAAGTGAGGCGGTGCCAAGGGAGGCATTAGGAAAGATAAAATCATTTAGAAAGAAGAGAAAAGATAAGATCCTAAATTTAGTCGCCTTTTACGATCATGCAATAGGGGCAGCAGGTACAATTCTAACGCCCTACCTGCAGGGAGGATTAAATGTAAGAAACATAGAATATCATATTGATGTCTTACGCATTGCATGGATCAAAAGGCTGTTAGACTCCAGTCATGCAAACTGGAAATTGGTGCCAACATTGTATTTTGAGCAGAATGGTAAAGATAATTTATTATTTAAAATGAATATGGCATCTACAAAAAGTTTACCAAAAAATCATGGGATAACAGACTTCTTTTTGGATCTTCTGGTGGCATGGCTTAAAATTCAAGCTGATAAAAACATAAAGAATTATTTCAGAGAGATAAAACAACAGGTAATTTGGGGTAATAAACATATAAAATTCAATGGTAAATCATTGTTCTACAAAAACTGGAGTGATTCTGGTTTAATTTACATAAATGATCTAATTGGAAATGATGGAAAGATCGATGAGGACATCATACATCAAAAATTAATATGTAAAAGAAATTGGATAGCCGAATTAGTGTCCATCAAACAAGCTATACCAAGAAATTGGTTAGATATCTTAATTACAGAAAAATCGATGGCAAAAGTACACATTATAAAAAAAGACATTTGTCTGTATAACACAGTAAAAGGCGACATGATTCAGCTGAAGACGTTAAGAAATAAAGACATGTATAATATATTGAGACGAAAAAAATCTTATATTACTTGTAACTTTGATCATTGGAAAGGAAAATTTGACATAGAAAAAGAAAGCTTCACAAACTTTTTCAAATGTATTTTTAGTGTTTTAATAGAAAATGATGAAAAAATGTTTCGATGGAAATTATTTCATTGTATCATTCCAAATAGTCCTTTATTAAAAAGGTGGCGTATTGTTGAAAATGAAAATTGTAAAATATGTAACGTCAAGAATGACTACCATCATTATTTTATTGAATGTCAATGTGCCGATCCACTTTGGAATCACGTTAGACAATCATTGGATAAACTTGGCTATACTATTGTATTAAGACACTTAAAGTTTATAGTAATAGGATACAAAATTGTATATAATGCCTATAATGACATTAACTGTGTTTTATCATTGATTGGTTTTGTCATATACAAATGGCATCATCTAAGTGAATTAAGAACAAAATATGTAGATATTGTTCAACTTTTCAAACATGAGCTGAAACGGAAATTTTGTTTTCAGTATTATACAAAAATGAAAAAACTGTAAGCTTTTCTTTAGAAGTCGCATGAAGCAATGCTTCACTAGAAATTGAATTAAAAACATTACTAATGACAAAAACTACAAAAAAAAAAAGCCTGATCAATTGTACCGATTGTCAAATCGATGTGGCAAGAGCTGATACGACCATCACTGAAATTTGACTATCGGTAGGATTGATCAGACTGTTAGTGAAGTTATTGTTTGTAATGTATAAAATACTTATAAGGAAACTATGTTTTTAAATTAGTAGTGAAATAATTTGTACTATACACAATATATATAAAAATGGATGAAAATTAGAGATATTTTTGCAATATATTGAATACTGTATGAGAACGCAAAAAATTATATTTAAATGTAATGAAATGTAAAAATAAAATATAAATATAAAAACACTATGATGAAATGAGAATATAAACAATGAGCAAATGCAAAATCATCAGATGGTAAGTATACAAGATGTTTAAAAAAATATAAAAAAAAAAGTTAACGGTACTATTTGATATGATTGAATGAATAGTTGAATGATGTATGGATCTGTGTCCGCGTGTGTGGCGCGCGTTTTGTACGTAGATATATATGTTAGTAGGTATGTGTATGTATGTATGTGTGTATGTATGTATGTATGTAAGTATGTATGTATGTATGTATGTATGTATGTGTGATTGTGTGTGTGTGTGTGTGTGTGTGTGTGTGTGTGTGTGTGTGTGTGTGTGTGTGTGTGTGTGAGGGTGCGTATGTTTGTTTGTATGTATATGTATGTATGTAAGGGTGTATGTATATGAGTGTATGTATTTGGTTGTGTGTTTTTTGTTGTTGTTTTTTTTAAGTATGTTTTGTGTTAGAATGAAGAGATATATTGAGTAAACAACAGTAAGTTCAAAAAAAATTGAGAATGATAAGCAACTTGCTCATAAAAGTGAATATTCTCTAACTGAGTGAAAAAAAAAATCAGGGACTGCGTCTGGCACTTGGAGAGCTTTTCGAACAACACCTGTGAAGAGTCTCCATGTGGAAGCTAATGAGCCATCTCTAGATGATCGACGAAAGAAATTATCCTTATTGTATGCTGCTCAACTGAAATCCAATCCCAAAAACCCTGCATTCGATCTTGAATTTAATCCACAACACCAGGACATATTCAGACAAAATCAAAAGCTCATACCAACATTTGGCATCAGAATTTCAAAGTTTTTGCAGGAATTAAATATAAATTTAGACAACATTGACGAGTATACCATATCGGATGTACCACCATGGCTCATTCAAACACCTGATATCAATTTATCTTTGCATGAGAGGGCAAAGTCCAGTGCATTACCCGAAGAACATAAATCCTCCTTTCGGGAGTGCATCAGGACTTTCCCTGATCATGTTAAGATCTACACTGACGGCTCAAAAGATGGTGATAAGGTTGCGGCAGCATGCTGTACATCTAATCACTGTTCCTTTATCCGACTTCCAGATGTTGCCTCCATTTTCTCTGCGGAAGCTAGTGTCATCGGTCTGGCTCTTGACCACATCGAAGAACACCGCATTGAAAAGGCAATCATCTGTTCAGACTCTCTTTCGGTTCTTCAGGCTTTGAAATCAAAAAACCCAAGAAATACTCTAATTCAATTTTTTTAATCCGAACATTTCGATTATCGTCTAAAACTCAAATTACTTATCTCTGGATCCCAAGTCATGTGGGTATAAAGGGGAATGAACAGGGTGATAAAGCAGCTAAGACTGCTCTTCGGCTAGCACAAACATATTTGAAACTACCATACACCGACATCAAACCTTACATTCAATTAGCCATCAAACACCATTGGCAATAAAGGTAGTCTATCGAAACAAACAATAAACTGTTTAAAATTCAACCTACACTTAATCCTAAACTGTCCAGTCGGAGAGACCGCAGAGAGGAAGTTGTTCTCTCTCGGCTCCGAACTGGACACACATATTTTACACATTCTTATCTATTGAGAGGGGAGGATCCTCCCACATGCAATGCATGTGATTCTCCTCACTGTATTGATTTTAAGCACATACGAGATAAGTACTACGATGTCTCCGACATGTACACTTTGTTCAATGTCGTGAGACATAATCTTATTTTTAATTATCTCAAAGAAATCGGTATTTTAGATAAAATATGAACGTTTTCTCATCATATCAACTCAACATTTCATCGTTTCATCAACATTTTGCATGAGTTTTCTCGTGTTTTTTAGCCAAAACTATTCTATCCCATGCAAACCTTTTTTATCAAATAAACGTTTACAATCTGTGTTTTAATCCTTACTTGCCTCTTCTTACCCTGATCTTTTATCCTGATGTTAATGCCTGACTTGTAGTTTGGCCCTAAATGACCTTAGTTGTCGATGGGCCGTAAAACTCAAACAAACAAAATCAACTACTACTGTGGAATAGTTAACCTTTTCTTGTGGAATAGTTTGTGAACAATTCTACGGGAAATCTAACTTTTCCACAATGACTGGTGAACATTACTCAGCACTTAGCCAACATTATTTCCAAATTCCTTTAGGGAATTTTAAATCCGGGGAGAGATGGACAAACAAAATCCAGAATCACAAGCAACAACAATCATGTTTTTTTATTTATGAATACCAGGTACTTGTTGCTCAAAATAACATTCCAAAATAAGTTTCACCATTTCTTTCACAGCCATATGTATCAATAACCCATAAAATAATTCACTTTAATAAATCCTGAAAAAGGGGAAAGTTTAGATGGAATTCCATGAGACCACAGCTTAATTTTCTTTCGAAAAGAAATTACAGATGCTTGATTGTTTTTGTTTTGTTTTTATCCTAAACACTTCATATCATGTAACAATAGCATCTATTAAACACATTTACACCCCCAATTCTTTTTATATATTACATATTCTTGTGTCACATGATTTCACTTTTCTTTTTTTAGTCCAAATCATTTAAACTTTATATAACAAGATGCCCAAAGGGCCTTAACGGTCATCTGACTACCTTAGCAATAGTAAAATTAATTATATATGGTGTCACTTTGTCAGGACCATGTCAGGATCATTTTCAATTTCTTTCAACAAATTTTATTTCAAACAAAAGGCCTAAGAGCCTTAACATATAGAAAATTAATTAGATATAGTGTCATGGTAGCCATCTTCGATTTGGGATCAACCAGAGATATAGCAATACTTTGTCGGGACCATGTCAGGATCATTTCATGCAAGTTTCAGCCAAATCGCACTATTAGAACCTGAGAAGAAGTTCAAAATGTGTTTTCAAGATGGTGGCTGTGCCGGCCATCTTGGATTTCGGATCGATCCGAAATATAACAACACTTTGTCGGGACCATTTCAGGATCATTTCATGCAAGAATCTGCCAAATCACATTGGTAGAACTTGAGAAGAAGTTCAAAATGTGTTTTCAAGATGGCGGCTGTGCCGGCCATCTTGGATTTCAGATCGACCCGAAAAATAGCAACACTTTGTCGGGACTATGGAAAGATTATTCATGCAAGTTTCAGCCAAATCGCACCGGTAGAACTTGAGAAAAAGTTCAAAAAGTGTGTTCAAGATGGTGGCTGTGGCGGTTATCTTGGATTTCAGATCGACCCGAATAATAACAACACTTTGTCGGGACTATGTCAGGATCATTTCATGCAAGTTTCAGCCAAATCGCACCGGTAGAACTTGAGAAGAAGTTCAAAATGTGTTTTCAAGATGGCGGTTGTGGCGGCAATCTTGGATTTCGGATCAACCCGAAAAATAACAACACTTTGTCGGTACCATGTCAGGATCATTTCATGCAAGTTTCAGCCAAATCGCACTAGTAGAACTTGAGAAGAAGTTCAAAATTAGTTTTCAAGATGGGGGCTGTGGCGGCCATCTTGGATTTCATCAACCCGAAAAACAACAACACTTTGTCGGGACCATGTCAGGATCATTTCATGCAAGTTCAAGCCAAATCGCACCGGTAGAACTTGAGAAGAAGTTCAAAATGTGTTTTCAAAATGGCGGTTGTGGCGGCCATCTTGGATTTCGGATCAACCCGAAAAATAACAACACTTTCTCGGGACCATATCAGGATTGTTTCATGCAAGTTTCAGCCAAATCGCACCGGTAGAACTTGAGAAGAAGATTGAAATGTGAAAAGTTTATTGACGGCGGACTGCGCACGGCGGACGGCGCACGGCGGACGGCGCACGACGACGGACGAAGCATGATGGCTATAGGTCATCCTGACCCTTCGGGACAGATGACCTAAAAAATCATCACTACTGGGTTCGAAACTGAATGCAGAGCTACATATGTATGGTCCTCCATGTTGAATAGTGAAAACAACATTGAGCAAATGTTTCGGCTTGAGTACCATATAGCACCTTTGTATGGATATCTCATAAAGTTCATACAAATCTAAATGTATACTGTCTTAGTGAGACAATGAAATGCATCATAAATTGATCTCAAGGTCCTATATGGGTTTACCTGGAGCTGTGGAATATTTAAGCAATATCTAGTGTACTAGATGTCATTTTTAAGTATGAGAAACACATCATAATGTGGAAATGTCAAGATACCCTTATGTGCTTCGAACAATTAATTATCTTGACTATTCCGTTGTGTTCGGTGTTTCTCCTTTGAATTTCTTAAATTTGATCAAGCAAAATTACCAAAGTTTACAATTGAGAGTGCTTACTTTTCTTCATAAATTTCGACATTTGTTAATTAATCTATGAAAACAGTTTAATACGATGAAATTTTAGTTATATACTTCTGACAAAACCTACCTTCTTAATGTTAAGATTTTGTAGCGGGACGCTGTTTTGTAGATCTATAAATTCTATGAACCCTGTTTTTCGACATTCAAAGTAATCCCCGTCCTGATCGATCGTAGGTATACTCAGTGTGTAGTTTCTGTTTATTCCCAAGCTGTAACAGTAGTTATCAATCAAAGAGTCGATATCCTAAGATGTATGCATGGAGAAACGTTGATCATGTGCATTATTGTTGGCATCATTGGAAAACTGTCCAGGATCACCAAAGAAATTTGGGTCAAGCAAATACTGTTCAGGATCAATAAAGACTAGATTCATAAACACATGTAATGGACTAGCATGTAATTGCTACATTTCATATTATTTTACAGCTTTTACGACTACATCATATGTCAAACAAAGGCACATGTAAGACACTAAAATTGATAATAGAATGTACGTACAGGGATCCTATTAATATCGATAGCCTGGGCAAATCTGAAGGCGGGCTGTATGTGATACAACAGATCAGACGGGTGATTTGGTCCATATATGTACATAAAAAGGACATCGTGGATATTACGACACTAATAGTAACCCCGAGAATACCTCTACATTTTAATTGCTTCATTGACATATTTCGTCTTTAGATGAAATAAAATAAAGGATGGAGCCGTAAGTTTGACAGGTATTTTTTAGTACAAAGAATAGTCAGATCAGATGGTGTTGTATACTCACGTCATATAAGGTGTCATCTGCACGATAGGGCTTCTGTTTCGCCGGTTAGTATCACTACGCTGTTTAGCGTTCACTTTTAACTGCATATGCCATTGTGTTATGTTTGGCTGTTTTGACAAATGCGTCCAACTGTGGCCCTCGTACCTGTGATTCAACCAACTTATTATCTTTATGATCACGAATTTTATTTCCGAAAAACTGTAGTAAAATAATTATTATCACAATAAAAGCTAAATGTCATATATAGATTTCACATCAGAACAAGTAAATAACAAATGTCGTAAAATTACACATGTTTTTAACGTTTAAACACTTTTTAGAAGAGAATAAATGTAACATTTTAGTATCTATTTTAAACTGAGTAAAAATGCCATAAAAATGTGCTTTCCAAGGTAATCATTATAAGTTTTTAAAAAATAGGCTCATGGGCATTAACGGTCATCTTAATATTGGCACAATAGACCATAGTCGTTTATAGATTTTAGCCTATTTGACCCCTGTGAATGAAGATCAAGGTCATTTTTTTAAAAACAAATATGGTAGCCCTTCATCCCAGCATGTCACATGCCCAATATCTGGTCTCTAGGCCTCTTAGTTATTCACAAAAAGATTTTTCAAGATTTTAGCCTATTTGACCACTGTGACCTTGGATGAAGGTCAAGGTCATTCATTTCAACGAACTTGGTAGCTCTCCATCCAAGCATGTCACAGGCCCAATATCGGGTTTCTAGGCCTCCTAGTTATTCTCAAGAAGTCGCTTAATTTTTTTATCTATTTGACCCCTGTGACCTTGAATGAAGGTCAAGTTCATTCATGTGAACAAACTTGGTAGCTCTTCATCCCAGCATGCTGCAGGCCCAATATGAGTATCCGGAGCCGTTCGGTTCTTGAGGGGAAGTTGTTTAAAGATTGTATCCTATTTGACCCCTGTGACCTTGAATGAATATGTAGGTCATTTATTTGAACAAACTTCGTAGCCCTTCATCCCAGCAAGCAGCAGGCCCAATTTGGGTATCCTGGGCCTTTCGGTTCTTGAATAGAAGTCGATTAAAGAGTTAAGCATATTTGACCTCTATGACCTTGAATGATGATCAAGGTCATTTATTTCAACAAACTTGGTAGTCCTTTATCTTATCCCAGCATGCTGCAGGTCCAATATGGGTATCCTGGGCCTTTCGGTTCTTGAGAAGAAGTCTTTTAAAGATTTTAGCCTATTTGACCCCTGGGACCTTGAATGAAGATCAAGGTCATTCATTTGAACAAACTTGATAGCCCTTCATTCCAGCATGTCACGTGCCCAATATCAGGTCTCTAGGCCTCTTAGTTATTCACAAGAAGTTTTTTTAAAGGATTTTAGCCTATTTGACCTTGAATGAAGGTCAAAGTCATTCATTTGAACAAACTCCATCCCAGAATGATACAGGCCAAATATCAGTACCCTCGGACTTTCAGTTATTGAGAAGAAGTCGTTTGAATGAAAAGTTTACGCGCGGCGCACGGCGCACGACGACGGACAGTGCATGATGACAATAGGTCATCCTGACTCTTCCGGTCAGGTGACCTAAAAAACCACTCAGTCGGCGGTGATTATGTTTTCTATGTAGGAAACATCAATTAAGGTTATAGGATGGTTAAAGACACTTTCAGTCTTTTCTTCTATTTCTTTTCTGACTTTATGTGAAACTCTTTTAAAGTGGAAGAAAAGTAACATGACTGGAGGAACAAAGACAAAAGCACAACACTTTTAATTTTAAAATTTCTAAACGGCTTTGTCTATTTTAAGACCAGTGATGAATTTGATGGACGAAAGATTATATTAAATGTTCAAAGCGCATGGTTTTCAGAAATGAGTATGATTATTAACATGATGATAATAAATAGAATAGCTCCACTGAATGGTCCAAGTAAAAGGTTTTGAAACAATTAATAAAGCACTGAATATTGTATTGAATAAATGCTATGTTTATATACTGTCAACTGGCCTTATTTCTAGAATAAATAATGTTAATGCAATATATATAGTACTTACATTAGATCTGTGTATTCTGCTGTTTCGTCGACCTTGATTGTGACCTCCGCCTTGTCCAGTTCCCAGCCCAGTATCACATTAAGAGCCATAACATGAACGGATATATTACCATTCACCTCTGGGGTAACTCCACGTGGTGTAACTGACTGGCCCGTGTATTTTTCCTCCACGTCCCAGTGACCAAAGTAACCCTGGTTTCCTGTCGCCGCCATGATGCTGTTTCGTGAACCAGTGATGTCCGCCCCTATACTGGAACATTGCAGACCACACTGTCCTTTGTCACGTCGCCAGCCGGTTAGTATCTTTGCGTTAACCTACATTACACAAAGAGAAATATAGTCCTATAGTTCAAAGTTGTTCAGTCATTACTGTTTTATATTTTTAAATTCCTTATAACACAACTTTAAACTGGACTATAATGACAATTTTTAATCACATGATGAATCATATATTAGGCAGATAGCACCACAATTATTGATGACACCATATTATCATCATTATAAATTACATAAAATTACCCAACAATAAGTTGCAAAAACCTTCTTTCCGTATTAAAAGTACAAAAATAATTTTAGTCTTAAGGATCTGCTCTGGTGCGGATTCAGTCTCGTTGAAGTCTCGTTTCAATATAATCAAAGAGTTTTTGTGATTTTCAAAAACTAATTGTCTCAATTTGTAGTAAGTTGCCATATAGAAAATATGTCTTATATTAAACTTCTATTGCTGGTAGAATTTGTTATACACAAATTTTAAGAAATGACTAATTTGGCGGCCATTTTGGAAAGGTGCATTTCTTAAAACTCTGTAGAGAGATGAAATTTTAACCTTTTTACTTTAATATTTTTACTTAAATCGCCGATGCGCAACACTTTTAGCTTTATTAAGTTAATTTTTTGCTGTAAATCTTTAAAGGTTAAAATGAAGTGACGAAAATGATAAGCATTTAAGAGCGGAATCATAACCTACATTTTTACATTTTACTGAAGATATAATGATTGGAGGTTTTATCAAGAAATGCTGAAAAATAACAAATTTTGAAATGGGCCAAAAAAAAACAAGCACACTGATCCTCTATTTTATTATTATTTTTTTCTTGAATTGCAAAAATTGACAAAATTGGTTTTGTCAATATTGTGAATATTCATATATATTAGACAATTTATTTGCAAAATATTGCTTTAGATCGTCGTGTGTATGCTCAAAACAATGACATTCCGGTATAATAATAATTTACGTCAAATACTTACATGTATCTTTGATTCAATAAAGATCAAAATCAAGCACACCACCGTATTATTTTTATTACATTTTTCATCATTGGTTTGAATTCCTATTTCAAAACATTGATATCAGAAAAAGTTAGTTATCAGAAAATTTTGACTTTTTATCAGAGCAGATCCTTAAATCAATATGAAAGCAATACAATCATTTCCACTTACAAGAATATCACCTGAATGGTCATCAAAAGCCTCAAAACTCATGGAACCACCTAGGAATTCTGGTTCGGTTGTCGCTCCTGTTCCTGTACTAGAGGTGGCGCAATTCTCAGGCCCCCGATACAGTATCAAGAGGATAAGCAGATGACGAAGTTCCACATGGAGCTTCATCTTCTGCGTTCTGTAGTATATACTATTCTGTTGAAATGGAAATATCAAATATTCCAACTTTTCAAGAACAAAATGTTAATATATATATATCTTGATTCCATCTAAGTGATCAGCACATATACCAAAACTAAATAATCGTGAAGCTGCCAGGTGAACAGGCTATAGATACCAAAGCGCAAACAGTAATGTCCGTGAATGGAATAGGAGTAAAGGACATTGGGTGTCAAAACGTGTGCCTTTATTAGGCGGATTGTTGTTCCTGTAGGATTGGTGTTTAAATGAATGGCAGAGTTACATAATGTAATAATGCTGTTTTATGTTATCATAATGTCATAGACTTGTTGTAATTACTGCTATAACACAAGTCACAACAATTACTTACTGCTGAATATATTGATTACGCAATTAAAATGATTCTTTTTCTGTTCAACATAATTCAAAACATTGTAGTATAAAATGACTATAAAGGAATAAAATTGAACATGAAATATCCGTTAATAGGTAAGACAATAAAATATGTATAACCGTTTTTGATATGTCTTACCTTAGTGTGAAGACCGGAGATGTTGACGTTTGAACTCCTCCCGAAGGTGTAACATTTGTTCCGAAATTTCTATGTTAATAAGTTTATTAACTTCAATGTAAAAATCGATTGTTCAATTAGAAACAATCTGTAAGTGGGTTGTTATTAAAGGGACACGGTCGTCACACTGAGGCACTGAGACACTGTCCACGGGACAACTTTAAATCAGATATGTCCTTTGGTAGACTTCTTTATATCAGACCGCGGATTCAAATAAATCCTGATTGTCGAGAGAAAATTGATGTTTTTAGTTAATTTATTTCAATTGTCAACGGCAGCCATTAATGCGACTGTCCTAGAAAGATGAAGTTGTGAGCAATATATTTGTGATAACTGTCATTGTAATTGCTTTGTTAAAATGTTAATGCCTTTGGTTCAGATACGGCCGTCTAAATATATAAGTGGACCTATTTCTTACTTATGTTGCAGTCGGCATGGACAAGGTGGATAGTATTACTTTAAGGTCTAGCCATATCTATGGTGTATGGAGGATTAGCATCACAGTCCTTTCCTTACTACACTGTACACAGGGGGTAACGGAATACCAGGCATGTCAAGTAAGGGAATTACTGCTAATCGCTCGGACCAGGCTTCCTTGGCGAAGCAATCGATCCGACAGACAATATACAGTGCTATCTTTAACAGTACAATGTTGTGAAGATGATACCTATTTAATCTGGTCGATGTTCCAGGTTGGTCTGTACTCCCCGATATCCGATTATTGGGATCACCCTGTCAAACATCGTTCAGTTTTAGTCTACAGTCAGTTATTGATGTACATAATCTCACACTGATCCGAGTACACCCTTGGTTTATCTACCAATCAATTGTCCTTACTTAGTTTATCTACCAATCACTTGTCCTTCCTTAGTTTATCTACCAATTAATTGTCCTTCCTTAGTTTATCTACCAATTAATTGTCCTTCCTTAGTTTATCTACCAATCAATTGTCCTTCCTTAGTTTATCTACCAATTAATTGTCCATCCTTAGTTTATCTACCTATCAATTGTCCTTCCTTGGTTTATCTACCAATCAATTATCCTTCCTTAGTTTATCTACCAATCAATTGTCCATCCTTAGTTTATCTACCAATCAATTATCCTTCCTTAGTTTATCTACCAATAAATTGTCCATCCTTAGTTTATCTACCTATCAATTGTCCTTCCTTAGTTTATCTACCAATCAATTGTCCATCCTTAGTTTATCTACCAATCAATTGCCCTTCCTTAGTTTATCTACCAATCAATTGTTCTTCCTTAGTTTATCTACCAATCACTTGTCCTTCCTTAGTTTATCTACCTATCAATTGTCCTTCCTTAGTTTATCTACCAATTAATTGTCCATCCTTAGTTTATCTACCAATCAATTGTCCTTCCTTAGTTTATCTACCAATCAATTGTCCTTCCTTAGTTTATCTACCAATCAATTGTCCTTCCTTAGTTTATCTACCAATCAATTGTCCTTCCTTAGTTTATCTACCAATCAATTGTCCTTCCTTAGTTTATCTACCAATCAATTGTCCTTCCTTAGTTTATCTACCAATCAATTGTCCTTCCTTAGTTTATCTACCAATCAATTGTCCTTCCTTAGTTTATCTACCAATCAATTGTCCTTCCTTAGTTTATCTACCAATCAATTGTCCTTCCTTAGTTTATCTACCAATCAATTGTCCTTCCTTAGTTTATCTACCAATCAATTGTCCTTCCTTAGTTTATCTACCAATCAATTGTCCTTCCTTAGTTTATCTACCAATCAATTGTCCTTCCTTAGTTTATCTACCAATCAATTGTCCTTCCTTAGTTTATCTACCAATCAATTGTCCTTCCTTAGTTTATCTACCAATCAATTGTCCTTCCTTAGTTTATCTACCAATCAATTGTCCTTCCTTAGTTTATCTACCAATTAATTGTCCATCCTTAGTTTATCTACCAATCAATTGTCCATCCTTAGTTTATCTACCAATCAATTGTCCTTCCTTAGTTTATCTACCAATCAATTGTCCATCCTTAGTTTATCTCCCTATCAATTGTCCATCCTTAGTTTATCTACCAATCAATTGTCCTTCCCTAGTTTATCTACCAATCAATTGTCCTTCCTTAGTTTATCTACCAATCAATTGTCCTTCCTTAGTTTATCTACCAATCAATTGTCCATCCTTAGTTTATCTCCCTATCAATTGTCCATCCTTAGTTTATCTACCAATCAATTGTCCTTCCTTAGTTTATCTACCAATCAATTGTCCTTCCTTAGTTTATCTACCAATCAATTGTCCTTCCTCAGTTTATCTACCAATCAATTGTCCTTCCTTAGTTTATCTACCTATCAATTGTCCTTCCTTAGTTTATCTACCAATCGATTGTCCTTCCTTAGTTTATCTACCTATCAATTGTCCTTCCTTAGTTTATCTACCAATCAATTGTCCTTCCTTAGTTTATCTACCAATCAATTGTCCATCCTGAAAATATATCGTCAGGGTTATAAACGGCCTTCACTTGGGTTTACTTATGCATGTATTTATCGAAAATAATGTTGGTCTGTAACTTCATCAATTATAATATATGTCAAAGATGCAAAAACAAAATCACATTGTTAAAAAAGAGAATTCCTAATTTGGTTAATCGAATCCTCTTTAACTTCTAAATTGATATATACCGATGTATACGTTTTGTAAAACTGGGTATAATACATCACAATACTAATTTGTTGTTCTCCGCCTTTACTGTGAAACATGATGCCACGCGAGACGCGATATAAGCAAGGTAAATTTACAACAGTTATTCGGAATCAATCATAACTATCTAACTTTACTTATGGCCAGGTAAAGTGAAAAAAGTTATTCATTATTCGGAATAAATCTTAATTATCTAACTTTACTTATGGCCGGGTAAAGTGAAACAGTTATTCGTTGTTCGGAGTAAATCTTAATTATCTATATTTAATTATGGCCGGGAAAAGTGAAAAAGTTATTCATTATTCGGAATAAATCTTAATTATCTAACTTTACTTATGGCCGGGTAAAGTGAAACAGTTATTCGTTATTCGGAATAAATCTTAATTATCTAACTTTATAATGGCCGGGTAAAGTGAAAATGTTATTCATTATTCGGAATAAATCTTAATTATCTAACTTTACTTATGACCGGGTAAAGTGAAACAGTTATTCGTTATTCGGAATAAATCTTAATTATCTAACTTTACTTTTGGCCGGGTAAAGTGAAAAAAAGTTATTCGTTATTCGGAATAAATCATAACTATCTAGCTTTACTTTTTGCCGGGTGAAGTCCAAGTTAGACAGTTATTTGTTGATCTGCATAAATAACGAATAACATTACCTTGCTCGTGGAGATATAGAAATAAAAACCACTTACCTAACTAGGTACATGCATACTTGATCGTTCCTTTTATTCATAATCACCACAAAGGTTTGAACCCCTACAGTCGTTCCTTTTACCGTAATCACCACAATGGTCTGTACCCCTACAATCGTTCCTTTTACCGTAATCACCACAAAGGTTTGAACCCCTACAATCGTTCCTTTATACCGTAATCACCACAAAAGTTTGAACCCCTACTATCGTTCCTTTTTACCGTAATCACCACAAAGGTTTGAACCCCTACTATCGTTCCTTTTTACCGTAATCACCACAAAGGTTTGAACCCCTACAATCGTTCCTTTTTACCGTAATCACCACAAAGTTTTAAGCCCCTACAATCAATCCTTATCCTTTACAAAGTTCAGGTAGGAAAAGAATAAACGCTCTCGAAATGTTTCATAGTATTATTCGCATCTTCCCATCCAAATTATTGGTATTGACGTACCTAATCGAAAACTTTTGAAGTTTGGAAAGTAAGGTTAACTGGCTAATCATTTGTGTGATGTAGGTGACAGTGTTTACATTGTTTAAAGATTCTCCACCGCTGACAAATGGTATTTTTTCACTATCAAAAACAGGAGCAGGCGATTTAGTATTTTTCCTTAGTTATAAAATTAACTAACTTTACACCATTACCACCATTGACATGTTTGAGCTTCTAATTTTATTTTAAGTTAAAATTTAAAAAAAAAAATAATTGCATCCCGAAAAAATTCCGTGATACTATATCCTATATGGAATGAAGAACTGATTGCCCATGCACCAAAGGCAAAATAAATTATTTTATATTATTTTTTGTGTTAATTAGACATATATACATGACTGAACACCAATTATTGTTCAAATGATGAATATCAGTTATGCTCTGTCGGCGGTGGAGCATCTTTAAGTCATCGAAACGCCACATATAAACACATCCATTGGTTGCATACCAATATTATTATGTAAGTATTGATCACTTCCGATAGTTAAATTGTCTCCCATAACAATATGTATCGAGACCAGTGAAAGAGGAGCCACTTATCTCTTATTCGCCACTGTTAATAGTAGCTGATAGTTCGACCAGCGTTTATGGTTGATTTTTAGTAATTTCTGTTTAACAGATATAGACCTTTGTCAAATTGAATGATAAAAATGTTTTCATATACATGTACATACACTAGCAGTTTAACACCAAGTCTCCAACTTGTTCATGATCAACAAGAAGAAAGAAAGAAAGAAAGAAAGAAAGAAATTCTTCGCAATCGAAATTTAGTAGACAAGTAGACAACTTCGCTAGCCAAGGGTATTTAGGCCGATACTATTCCTACACGGAAGAGTATCGGACTTGATACCCTTGGCTGGCGAAGTTGACTAGTAGGTGCTTTTACATATATTTCTTAATAGATAAATTTATTTTATTGGGGTACTAATATTTTAATAACATTTGGTATTCACTTCAATCGCTGCCTCTATGTTAATATATGATAGTAAAACTACACAACATGTGATGACTATTAGATTAATCACAGTCTTTAGCCCGATTCCACATGTACCATGGCACTAAAGCGGTTTTAAAAATACAGTTGTCAAACGTTGTGTAGTTTTAGTATGATATATTGGTCTGTTCTATCGATTTTGTCCTCCGTGGACATTTAGGATGACTAACACTAACTCTCCCGATAGGCCTGGTATTACCTCTACCCCGGAAAGACACTTAAAGGTGCGCAATATAGAAATACTGTGTAAGCATTAAACATTCATGAATTGTTCAGACGCCAACATAACCAGCCAGTAGAGCGAGGTAAGATTATTATTATAACTAATTAGTTTTATTACCTCTCCTCGCATAGGTTGTAAATGTAATGTATTCTTTTTTCATGTATCTGATCGTTTTAATGCAGCGTAGTAAGACATCTAGACACATTGTTTATCTTATTGTTACCGTAAACACTTGGAAATAAGCCAGCTCTGAAAATACGCCTGTAACTACCTAGAGTAAAATCGTCTTAAAAATAAGCCTGATTGGAAATTAATACTCTTTGATCCTGATTGGAACTATAAGTAATATTTGTGTATTTTATTTCCATTAATAATTAGTTTAATTTAGCATACAGAATAAGTTATATAGAATAAAGTATAATATATAATATACACGACTTTCCTTCTCTCTTAAATTAAATGTCTGATGACCGATAAGGATATTCAAAGTAGACTTTACTTCTAATTGTACCATATATGTTTCAGATGATTCATAAGCAATTGACGCTATAATTTCAATTGATAAAATCGCCTTTTTCTAGTTGTTGGGGAACATATACATATATTGGACCAATATTGAAAAACATAAGCTCTCAATAAAACTACTCTTTGTACAAACATCGGAAGAATACTTGGTGTATAGTTAAAACAATAATGATTCACGTAAATCGTTTTGTTTATAAGTAATACCATGACTGAATGTGTTGTAGTTCCACAGACATCTTGGTTAGAGATGAGGATCCCCGGGGTACTCATCCTGGTGCTGTATGGAATATTTACAGTCTACCCCACGTCTGGTGCCAGAACCGGATCAGCAGGAGCGACAACCGGACCAGAGTTTCTAGGGGGTACCATGAGTTTTGAGGCATTTGCTGATCATATCGATATCCTGGTAATCATCTAAATCTTATATAGTTTGATTCAAAGATAAATGATGTAAACTTTGAAAGCACGTACTAGTTATATGTATAAGTAATAACGGTACTGCATGTGTCATGTGGACAGCTGAGCATAATACGATTCGAAACGGCGTTGTATTTAGAAAGATGACACATGCCAAAATTACCAACAATGTTATCAGGTTTTGGACGAAAATAAATTCAATTTCTAGTATAAAAATGCCAATTTCAGTAAATCTTACCTCACAAAAATGACATAAGTCAGGGGGGAGCATGATATCGGCTTTATTCTAAGATAAATAGTCCCGAATCATATATCGTCTGCTTCCTATGACGACAAACAACAGCATACAAACTTGATACAAAAGAACGCTTGTCGGGTCACCTATGCGCTTCTGACCAGACGACAAATTACAAGGTAGTCCACTCTGTCGATTTAAGTTGTTATCTTATTTTTTATACAATTAATTATCACCAAACACCATATTTTCAGAATAGTAAAAATTCATTCAAAAACGAGAAATCATTTCTGCGGTACACAAAATTTGACGATTTGACTGGTCATAAACAAAACAAAACCCTTAAGTTTTTTGGGTTTTTTTTAACTTTTTGCATCCATGACGTTAAAAATAGTATATCTTTAATTTATTATATTCCATCAAACAAAGCTATTTTTATTATTATTTATCTATTTATTTCCATTTGATAAAACAACACGATAATATGTTCAGTAACATGACACGAACACCTATTTGATCATCTTTTTCAAAATAACCTTTTGTATATAAATTCTAGATTGACTGAAAGGTTATTTATCTGGGGTGTTGGCAAGTAAAGATTATTTACAACCCTTAAGATTAATAATTGAATGCAATGTTTAGAAAAGAAATCGTGACAAATCACTGTTTTTTCTCGATGATATGTTGAAGGACACCATTGAAATTACCAATATTTACTGAATATCTGTGATACTGAAACGGTCAAGCTAACTATCAATTATATCTTTATTCTTTAAAACAAATTACATATATTATATAAAAAAGTATATGTTATATATAAAGATTATAGAAGCACAGTGGTTTTTCCATTTCGTTAGATATATTTCCGAGCCATTTTCTTTCTATATGAGTTTCGAGTGTATTCACAATCTAATTGTTTGCCGTCCTCTAGGTTAAGGTGAGGATACTAACCGGCTGGCGACGTGACAAAGGGCAGTGTGGTCTGCAATGTTCCAGTATAGGGGCGGACATCACTGGTTCACGAAACAGCATCATGGCGGCGACAGGAAACCAGGGTTACTTTGGTCACTGGAACGTGGAGGAAGAATACACGGGCCAGTCAGTTACACCACGTGGAGTTACCCCAGAGGTGAATGGTAATATATCCGTTCATGTAATGGCTCTTAATGTGATACTGGGCTGGGAACTGGACAAGGCTGAGGTCACAATCAAGGTCGACGAAACAGCAGAATACACAGATCTAATGTAAGTACATCTTGTAGTTACAGTTTAATTCTGTCTGGTTTTTTTAATTTATTACAATGTTCACTTTCTATTATTCTGGTTGTTGATAACATGTCGTAAGCTTTATCAACTAAACTACTCGAAAGTTTTGTTTCTTTTTTATTATTTATTTCATTATCTACAGTTATGTTTACTTCAATCTTGTAACAGATACGAAGGTTACAGATGGACTCATTTGTCAAAACAAGCAAGTATAATACAATGGCACATGCAGTTGAAAATAAATGCCAAAATAAGAAGTGATACCAACCGACCCAACAGGAGTCCTGTTGTACAGATGTCACCGTATATCAGGTCTGTCTAATCAGTCTGTTTAGTAAAATATAATCATGGTGTTCTCTCTAGATATTAAAATTATACCTGTATATTAAATGGCGAGACAAATGTTGATATGTGGCGATATATTGATGGTAAAATATTTGATACTATTGTACCTGGTATCTTAATTAATTCATCAGATATTTGTTAAGGAATGAAGTGAAGGAGGACAACTTAAATACATCATTTATATAATGTATAACTTTCTCTTTTAGGATTTTTTGTATCAATCCATAGACCTCAAAATGCCTAGATACCCCATTTTCTGTCTGTTGGACGAATAAATTTCTATTAAGGTATTAACCCTGTTGAAAACAAGTGATAATGTGTACACCTATAACTAAGTTGATAAAAAGTGTGTATGCATCGAGTCTAACCTAAGGTATCACTATTGACTTGTATTAGCTTGTTAATCTGATTTACCTGATCTTCGACCATTAGCTTCTAGACCACTTGGCTTCTGTCATGTAGATTTCATTGAGTTGCGCATGTCCGATGTAATCAAAGTTATTTATTTCACTCATATTTCAATCTTCCGATCCTATATATAGAGAATACACGGTTAGTATCTTACAATACAAGGTTTACTTTGGTGCAAGACTTAGGAAAGCCGAGATGACGAGGCTTTGCCGAGTCATCTCCGCTCTCCATGTCGAGTACCAAAATAAAACTTGTATTGTAAGATACTAACCGTGTATTCTGTTTATCCTGCAACTATTATGATATTCAAAACGCAGAAAACTGCCAGATGATTTCTTGGTTTCGCCCGAAGGCTTAGATTTCAAAGGATGGATTTTCCACACTGCATTCATTTTTTATGGTTTTTTTACTTGTTTTGAATGAATTAATGCTTTCCAAGTTAACCACCTGGTCGGATAGATTATTGTGCCCTCTTGTTCTCATATCTTCATTCAGGGGAAGTAATCCATTAGCAGAACGGCTCGTCTTGTCGAAACCATTTATAATTCTAAATACTTGGATCATATCATATCGTAGTCTTCCGTATTGAAGTCTTTCCGAATATGGTGTTTCTTTTTTTTTTTTTTTTTATCAGAATATACATTTTTATTCAAGAAATGCACGTATTTTACGTATAGTATTTTACAAATAAATACATAACTTCAGCAAATTTGATTCTCTCATACTGACATTCAAATCATTCATACATATGTTTATTCTTATAATAAATACATTATATTAATTATGACTATAATCTCTTAAATTAATAACTGTTGAAAATAAAGACAGATAATATTAGTACAAGTTAATGTCATGATTTCGTCAAATAAAACAAGGGAAATAACTCGTATACATGTACTTGTTTTGACGTAAGGATCTTTAGAGGGGAGATAACTCACAATCAGAACGTCTCTATCATCAAGAGTCTGACTGAATGAGACTAAGTGACTAAAATAACATCCTGTAAGCTGCCACGTGTAGTGTATGTGGTACCTCGTGGCAATGTTAGACGTATTTCGGAGCACATGTTTGTCTTGAGAGGATTCAAATATGGGTTTCGGCTTGTTCTTTATTTATATGGTGAGTATTTTTCTTTTTTTATTACGTGTTACTGTAACTGTTATTTCTGAATTTTTAAAACACATATTCGGATATTCCATGTGTTGACTTATATTGATAAAGATTATGATATGACAAAATAACATTCTTTACATATGTCTGTGTAATTCGGTTTATTGTTATTATTATTATTTTTTAGGTTTGCTGTTTAGGGTGAAGTGGATAGGATTATTTCTATTAAGGTTCATGTAATGGCTTTAACCAGTGATATTTTGCAAGCCTAAAACGCATTACTGTGCTGCAATTGAACAGAACTAATTTCATTAATTGTTGGTATATACCCTGGCTAACTGTCAGTCTTACTGTTGATAAGCAATTTGTGAAGCTGCTTGTAAATTTCAGTAAAATAAGAGAAAAATGTATATTTCTGGAGAAGACATAGAACTCGTGTGAATTGCATTTGCATTTGCATTTTCTACACTAGGCTCCTGCGCTATTTGCTGGTCCGATTTTGCCAAACAAACTGTTGGAGTACCTGGCATATTCACAACTGAACACGATGGCATGATTATTTGGTTCCATCAATGCAATTCACACGAGTTCTATGTTTTCTCCAGAACTATACATTTTTCTCATATTTTACTGTATTTTACACGCAGCTCAACAAAT
This sequence comes from Argopecten irradians irradians, assembly GCA_004382745.1. Classification (NCBI taxonomy): domain Eukaryota; kingdom Metazoa; phylum Mollusca; class Bivalvia; order Pectinida; family Pectinidae; genus Argopecten; species Argopecten irradians. The sequence goes on along the minus strand of SAYR01013221.1, from coordinate 1,342,358 downwards.
TACATATCAACAGTAAGACTGACAGTTAGCCAGGGTATATACCAGCAATTAATGAAATTAGTTCTGTTCAATTGCAGCACAGTAATGCGTTTTAGGCTTGCAAAATATCACTGTTTAAAGCCATTACATGAACCTTAAGGTGACAGTGTTATGGATTTTCAAGTTTTGGATTTATTTGTCATAAGCATGCACCTTATAAGATGTCAGAGGTTGGATTAATACCCAGAAAAGCACATACTGATTTCATTACATTTGAAAGAGGTAAATTTTTAAGTTTTTGAGTTCTGCAGACAAAGTGTACTTCTTGTCTGAGTAGCTGTTCAATATTTAGATTTTTTTGCTTACAATCACTTGTGTAATATGCCTTATAAATAACAAAAGAAATGTATGTGAGTATGAAATTTATATTTTCATATTTCTCATAGTCTATTTTATAGCCCAGTACTATATTTTCTAATGTGATCATATTTTTACAGTATCCTAGTGTTCGAAACAACTCATTGATGCGAAGAATGAATGAGTTTATATATTTACATCTTACAAAAAAGTGTCCATAATTTTCCTCAATCCCACAAAGAATACATAGCGGATTGTTTTTTTATTTTCCATTTGCAAAGGAGTGAGTTATTGACCAAAATTCTATTGATAAGCTTCCATTTAAACACTTTTATTCTGTTATCATCAATTTTATTGGAAGTAAACTCGAGCGATTTTTCTAATTTATGTTCTAAATCAGATTTACTAAGATGTATAAATGTTTTCTCCCAGGCTATGTAGGCTATAGGCTGTTCCGAAGTCTTTTGAACCAAATTTCTATATAGATTTTTATTTGTGATTTTTTCAATTGATAAACATTGTTTGGTATGGTATAGTGATACTTTTAAATGTTCATGTTTATCATTGAAATCATATTTTGATATGTCTGAATTCTTTAATTTTTCCTGCCATGATTTTGGTATTGCCTTTTTAATCATATATATCTGTGATATCCAGTTGTGTTTATGTTGAAGTTTGTTCAAAATTCTGTTTTCATTAATACATCCTTCAGTGTCTAGAATGTCTCTAATGGTAATAATGTCACTTTTTATCCAGTTGGTAAAGATTAGATATTTTCTGTTAAGTGTGATAAATTTATTTCCCCATATCACTTGTTTTCCAATATCTGTAACAGTTTTTGGATTTTTCATGTAACCACCACCTATATTCACCCAAGCATTTATTATATCTTGGTAAAATTTAGGTATATTTTTGAACATTTCTAAGCATTTTGTATCGGCTATGTTCATCGAGAAAATTAACATGTCTTTTCCAAATTGGTTTCGATAAAATTCAGGAATAACTTTCCATTGGTTTTCTTCATTGTTTTTTTAATTTTTTAACCCATCCTACAAGTATAGTAGTGATATGAGATTTAAGATCTAAATTGTTTAGTCCTCCTTCATTGTAAGGTCTACATAGAGTTTTTCTTTTTACTTTTTCATTCTTACCTTCCCATATAAATTTATGGATAATACTTTCCACCTCTATTATAATATTTTTTGGGATACTTAGTACAGATATAAGATAGGTTAACTGGGGTATAAGTAATGATTTAACAATTTGTATTCTTCCGATCATTGATAATTTCCTAATTTTCCAAATATTAATTAGTTTATTTATTTTTTCGATTTTATTCTCCCAGTTGACTTGAGATGATTGGAAGTTATTAAGCCCAAAGTATATTCCTAATGCTTTTATAACACTTTGTGACCAGTCTATATTTTCAAAGTCATCTTTTATTTGTATTTTATTGTTTCCTAACTTTAGACCTAGAGATTTTTTTCTATTAAGAATTAAGCCCGAGAGACTTCCAAATATTTCTATAAGATTCAGGGCAGTAGAGATATCAGTTTTAGATTTTAGAAATAATGTAGTATCATCTGCAAGTTGAGAAATTTTGAAATGTCTTTTCATTGTATGTTTAACTTTGATACCATGAATATTTTCATCTTGTCTTATTTTCATAGCTAATGTTTCAACTGTGATAACAAATAGTAGGGCTGATAGTGGACAGCCTTGCCTGATTCCACGTGTAATCTTTACTGGTTCTGATAACCAACCATTGTTTGTAATTAAACAATAGATATTACTGTATAGGATAGAGACCCATTTTTTAAAACTATCTTTAAATCCAAAACTTTGCAAAGTATGAAACATAAATTCCCATTCTATTGAATCAAAGGCCTTGGCGAAATCTAAAAATAGAATTGATCCTGTGACATTAAATTTCTCTGAATAATCTATTATATCTTTGATTAGCCGAATGCTATATCTAATATCACGACCTTTGACAAAACCATTCTGGTCAGTATTTATAATTTTATGTAGGAGGGGTTTTATTCTTTCTGATAAACAATGAGCTAATATCTTGTAATCTATATTTAGAATAGTCAGAGGTCGCCAATTATTTAGATCTAATGGATCATTTTTTTTATACATTAATGACAAAATTCCTACTCTTTGTGAATATGCTAATTCATTATTTAAATATCCTTCATTAATAGAGTCTAGTAGTAATTCTTTTAAGTAAGGCCAAAATTTCCTATAAAATTCTGTTGTTAGTCCATCTGAGCCCGGAGCTTTATTTAATTTCATTTTGTTTATAGCTAGGTAGCATTCATTTTCTGTTATTAGGCCTTCACATTTATCACTATCTTCATCAGTTAATTTTGATTCAAAGTTTATAGCATCTACATATTGTTTTATTTCATCTGAATTTGGACACTTTGTAGTGTACATGATTTCATAAAATTGTTTTTCATATTTTAATATGTCCTCTTGTTTTGACAGTAATTCCCCTTTTTCGTTTTTTAGTTTAGTTATCGATTTCTTCATTTGTCTCCCCTTTTCTAATGAGAAAAAATATTTAGTATTTTTTTCTCCCTGCTCCACCCACTTTGCACGTGATCTTATCTGTGTTCCTATAGCTAAGTGCGAGTAGTGGTCTTCTATCTGCTTTGTAATTCTATTTATTTCTTCTTGGTTTGGATTATTTTCTTCAAGTTTTTTAAGCTTGCTTTCTAAATCATTTATTATATTTTTTCTGAATTTAGATTTTTTCTTTCCAAATTCTATTGATTGTTCACGGATTTCAGTTTTGCATAGATCCCATAACACTCTATTTGAAGAATTGTTTACATTTTTTAAAGTCTTAAACTTGTTTAGTATTTTAATAATAATTTTTTGGTACAGAGAATCATTTATTAAACTGTTATTTAATTTCCAATAGCCTGGACCACGGACTACTTTTTCAATATCTAAATGGAATGATACTGCTTGGTGATCTGTGTATTTAATTAATACTGGTCGAATGTCGGTTGATAAGATTTTTTGTGTGATTTCATTTTGTATTAGGAAATAGTCTATTCTGCTTGCCTCATTAGTGTTATGTTTACGTTTCCATGTAAATTGTTTAGTGGTTGGATGTTTTTTCCTCCATGGATCAATTAGGCGACAACCTTTTATTAATGACTTTAAGGAGTTTAAGGTATTTTTAGATTTGGTTCTAGTTTTCCTATCACATAATTCTTGAGTTTCATTCCAGTCTCCACCAATTATTAGCAGACCTAGACTATGTTCATGGATGAAAGTTTTTAAATTTTTGAAGAAAATATTTCTTTTGTTTTTATCATTTGGGGCGTATATATTTATGATGGTGTATATAGAATTATTTATGTTAATATTTAATAACAAAAGTCTGCCATCATCATCTTTATGTACATCAATTATCTCATATTCAACTTGGTTAGTGATGAATATAGCTACACCACAGCTCTGTGTGGTTCCAAAACTATGTATTAACTCACCATTCCATTCAGCTTTAACAAATGGGGTGATCGGTTCTGTAAAATGTGTTTCTTGCGCGAGGATTATACTACTTTTTTATGTTTTGCCCAAGTATAGAATCTATCTCTTTTTTGTTTATCTCCTAAACCTTGTGTGTTAACTGTAAGGAAATGAAGCTTCATGTTATATCAAAATTACCAAAAAAAGTTGATTGATTTGAATTTGTATGACATACCATTTTAACATTATGATGTATATAATAATATATAGGGGAAAGAAGTAATATATAAATATATAAAAACACACATGCGAAAATAATACCCATATAAATATGCATGGCATATAATACACGAGTTATGGCCAATTCCATTATATATATTATATATATATATATATTGATGTATAACATCATTTATATATCTAAGTATGCACATCAAACTTTTTGTGCATGAATAACACATGCATATATAAATCATACAGATTACAAAAATACTTGTGTTATACAAATACTTATAAATGAAATAATATTTTATTAATATCATTATTTTTTTTATAATATATAGCTTTAATAAGCATTTAAAGAGTGCTATGTTTTGTAAGTACATATGTAATTTAATGTAATGTGAATTCTGATAAGGACTCTTAAGATACTCTCTTACATTAACAACAGCATACACATATACATAGACTAGAATTGTTGTGTATAGTGATATAGCCCTTATAAATTTCATATAATAAATACTTATATTGAAACGAAAAATAATCAATGTCACTTTTTCAATAGAGAAAAGAGCATGTAATGTCTTAATGTATTCAAAACATGTATATTCATGTATTATTATTTGTTGTAATTTAATAAACAATAGTAATATGTAAATAAATGGTAGCATTTGCATTACTTGACTATTTAAATTACATATTGTATATAGACATATACTTTTAATTAAAAAAACTATTTATATGTAATTTTACAAACACAATTGTATAGTATATAAGTAATTTATCTTGTTTTTCTTTGTTTTCCAATAAAATAGGCGAACAATACATTGTCTTGTTTTATTATTTACCACTGAATTTTTTCTTTGCAACGTTATCTAGTTCATTTAAAGGAGACCTGATGTCAGAAGGAAGATGACTGGATTTTCTTGACGGGGTATCCTTCAAGAAAGAGTCAATCCTTATCTGATTGTCATTTTTATTGTCTGTTTCTTTGATATGCTGTTTTTTCGCTTTCTGTTCACTGGGTGGTTGTGACATATTTTTGTCTTTAGCAACACTCTTTGTTTTTGTATCCCTCGGGATCTGTCTGATCTCAGGAATAGCAGATTTCTTTTTATGTATATAGTGGTGATCGTCGTCGTCGTCAGTTTTTTCACCGTCATCTTTGTCGTTATCATCGTTATCATCATCATTTTCATCGTCATCACCATCAGATTGCTCCGTCTGTTCATTGGTATTCTCCCAAAGAGCAGGACAATTAGCTCTAATGTGTCCTTTAGTCTTGCAATGTCTGCAGACTTTGTCACGAGTACAGTCTTTGCCAAGATGGCCAGTCTGCAAACAATTGCTACAACGAGCATTCTCATTGGGCTGTCCCCTATGTCGAATAATTGCCCGGTATTTACCACTAATCGTCATAGTGGTGGGAAGAGGATTGTCCAGCTTCTTGGTGATAACCAAGCGGTCACCGGTCTTGCAGTTTGTTAGGTAGCCATCAACCCGCAGTCTCTCACGGTATAGACTTTTTACCTCACAGCCCTTGAGTTCGAGGTCACGCTTGATTTGCCCGTCGAAGGCAGATAAAGGAGCATTCTTTACACGAATCAACGTAGTGTCATCGTCATGTGTATTCACGATCATGGGGTTTGAGTCGTATATTTTTATAGTTTTGTTTCGAAGTGCCAAACCTTGTGTGACCAACTTCGCACGAGAGTCAATGCTGTCAACATAAATTCTCCACATCCCTCGGACTCGCTGCAGTCCAGATAGCTGTTCGATAGGGATTATGTTACTAATCACTCTATAAAGTTCAATGTGGTTTAGCCATAGTTCCTTTGGAACCGTTTTTGTACCAAAGATATCAATTTCTAGTATAAAGACAGGCTTTACCGTTCTCGCTGCCGTAGGCCTAGCTATTGCCGCGTACGATTCGGCGCCATTTTCCTCGGTCAGAGTGGTCGCTGAGTGGGAATTTGCCATTCTTCGGTTTGTTCCTCAGTTCCCTCACTGTTTTTTTTAGGGTAAGGATTAACTTTCCACTATCTCTCCTTCCTAGGATTAGGTTGGTTTTCACAAAAACGTCGATAATATACTCAAAATGTCTGGAGCACGAGAAATCACCCTCTGCCTTAGCTCAAGGGCAGATCACTCTCTCCGAATATGGTGTTTCATGGAAACCGTGCACTTGTTTTGTGGCACGCCTTTGTACATTTTCTAACTCAATGATATCTTTTTTTCAAATTCGTGTTCCAAATTGTTACAGAGTATTCTAGTTGTGCTTGTATTTGTTATTTATACAGTGGAAGAAACATATCCTTGACCAACATGGTAAATGGTCGCTTTTTCAATCAAATTAGACTTTTTCACACAGTTTGCTACATGTCGATTAAATTTAAGCTCATGTGTCGAAAGTAACTCTAAGGTCTTTCACGTGTTCTCGCATGACATCCACAAAATTTATATTTCTTTGTCCAAAATGTAGTGTTTTACACTTGGATGAATTGAACTTCAATTGCCATAGTGTTGACCATTCACCTTTTAAGGTGAGGATACTAACCGGGTTATGGTTTTTTAAACACTTCCTCTGTTGTAGAATGTCTAAAAGTTCTGAATGTAAATTAACTGTTGTTAGTTCAGGTATGACGTTTAGGTCTTCTTTCGTAAACACACTTGCAAGTATTTGTTTAGTTCCTTGGATTTACCTTCATCCTCAGTTTCTATAACACCATTCTCTAGTTCCAGATCAGGCATTCCAGTTTTTGTATTGGCCCTAATAAATTTCCACAAACTTAACCCCTTAACTCCCAGATACGCCAAACTACGCCAATAACGTGTCGGTGTTGAACAAATCGTCATAACTCCCTTATTTTAGGAGCTATCGAGATACTGATTATATCTGCTAAAACTAGAGATAACAAGTTTTGTGTTCTTAAGAAATTTTCATTTAACAATGTCTTCATGATGTTTTATTGAGTTTAAAAAAGATGCAGACTGAAAAACGGAACATTTTAAATTGATGACGTCGTCTTTCTGTCGGCGTAACATTCAGTGCACGGACCCGATATGGAATCCCTTGCTAATCAGCTAATCAAAAAGTACTGAAAAATAATGCTTGAACTTCATACTGTTGATAACTTAGTATCCCAATTTTATATTTATCTTGCAATATCTACAAACATTTTTTTTCAAAAACAAAGATTTCATCTTAAAAGTACGTGTGATGTGTGGTTTTACGCGATACATAGCAATATGTGGTCAGTTTTAACCATTTTTCTCACCAATCTGGCATAACTTATAGATACGATAAAAGTCAGGAAAATACGGAACAATATACACAAATTTATCATTCATAACATACCATATTAACAATACAACGACTCCATAAATCAACAGATGCATCCACGGAAAATTGCTCAGTCCCACGACTTGACGTTGATCTGTTTCACAAGCACCTGTGCGAAACCGATCGGCGACTTTACCAGAACACACGGATAATGGTCCTCAATTTTGCAGTTAAACAAACTCTGAACTCTTACGCAAAAATGTCAAGAAACATGTTTACAGTGATTTCTTTGACTGTATTCAAAAAATATATTAATTCAGCAAATAAATCTTGCCGACGACAGATAAAACTATGTATAGTAACGGGAATTTCCCCGGACTTTCATTTCTAAAAGTTACATGTATTGAAGCACACGTGTCCGACGCCGATTATTTTCTATGGTGGCCCGCATGTTTATAGCTAAATTGTTAGTATTGATTGACTAGGACATCTTATGAGTGACACTTTCATAATCACTGAGGACCTAATTAACATGGTTGTGTTATCAGCCGATATACATGTAGATCTACTGTACGTACGTGACACATGTACAATGTGCATGCGTGTAAGTATGCCGGACACGATGCGATGTAATAAGATGTCTTTTTTAGAAAACATCGTTTCTGATTATGACATTGTCTGTGTTACCGAGACTCATCTTGATTCATCGATAGCTGACTGTGGGGGGATAACTATTTACACTTCCAGTCTCCTGTGTACCCGTCGTAGAGCCGATTTAGAATTTCGGGTGGGTGGAGTTGTTTGGACAGAGATCCAGTTTCCAGATAAGAAATTCCTCTTATGCACATTATACAGACCTCCAAACACAGCACACTCATTTTGGAATTATTTTAAACTCTCATTAGAAACAGCCATGCAAGAAACTCCACATGTAGTAGTAGTAGGAGACATTAATGTTGATATTTTAACTGTTGAGAACACACGTGCAATTTATGACATTATTAACTCATTTCACTTGACAAACGTTATCAACAAACCGACACGCATTGGACGGACGTCCTCTACACTCATTGACCCTATACTGCTCTCCGACACGTGTACCTTCAGTTTAGCCGACGTAATAGACATTGATAACAACATCTCTGACCACCAAGCGACGATTGTAAATTTGTCTGTTGACACTGGTATAGTTAAGACATTTAAGCGTAAAGTTATATGTTATAGTGACGCAAATTACGGACTTTTTAATAATAGATTAGACGAAACTGACTGGCAAGATCTTTTCACAAGGACACACTCCCCAGATGACATGTGTGATATTTTTACATCTAGATTTTTAGATATAGCTGGGGAGTGTATACCGACAAAAATAGTGACAGTACGACCTAATGACAAACCTTGGTTTAACACTGACTTAAGACGGGAAATCAGAAAAAGAGACAGACTTTTAAAAAAATTTTAATTAAATCGTACGCCAGCTAACCTTACTAACTTTCGGAAACAACGTAATCATGTTAACAATCTTAAGAAAAGCACTAAAGAAAGGTTTTATGCGGACATCAACGGCAGTCTTGATCAATACTCAGTTTCGAACTCTAAAAAATTTTGGAAAATTGTCCGCAGGCTTATTAAAACAACTGATACTGCCAATATTATACCTCCTCTTAGAAATGAATTTGGTAAAGCTGTAGGTATTGATACCATAAGTCACAACATGTTAAAAATACAGCACTATCATCAGCTCTTCCTCTATCTCTTATCTTTAGATCTTCTTTGGAAACTGGTATCTTTCCCAAACAATGGAAAAAAAGCATTAGTAATGCCTTTATTTAAAAAGGGAGATAAGCACGAAGTTTCAAATTATAGACCTATTTCACTATTAAGTACCGTTGGAAAAGTTTTTGAAAGATTGGTAGTGAAATATTTACATAACTATTTATTAGATCATTCCTTAATTTATAAATATCAGTCAGGTTTCCAGCCAGGTCATTCGACAGTTCATCAAATTATTGAATTATATCACACCTTATGCGAAAACATAGGGAAAAAAAACGTCCTTCATGTTTAGTTTTCTGTGATATTTCAAAGGCGTTCGACCGGCAGTCAAGAATTATCTAAAGCAGACAATGAAAAAATATTTCTGCACACTCAGAAATATATTAACGATACAAAAAGATTTTGATTTTACATCTGTACATTCTCTATCACCTACTTCTTTCTATTCAAGTTACAATTGTGCAAGCCTTCCTAATTTTTTCCAACATATCTCTCTTCAGTACTTGATACATTTGATATATTGTGTATTTGAATAATTCATATATATATAAACTGTTTACCCACTTTAACTTTATCAAATACTGCGTCTTTTATCTTTCTCGACTCATATGACACTTGCGAAACGGAAATATCAGAAGGAAAGGAATGAACAAAGTGAAGGAAAACCACGGAAGGAGATATGATGAACATTGATAAGCCGAAAGTTGTGCGTAGTGGATTGTGTACTTGTGCCATCTGGGTCGAGAAAGATCATTCACGCAGTCTTAAACAATGCTTCTTTTAATAGTGAAAATGTCTTAACTATAATTTATGATAATATAAATGAAGGCCTCTGTCACATTTTTTTCATATACCTGCACCTTCTTACATCCTATCTTTACCCTTCCCTTATCCACACTTCAAAACATACTATTTTATTGTTAATGTCATCTTGTATAATTTTGTATGTGTTACCTAATATTGTATGGAAAGGGCTTAATATAAGTTGGAAATCTTGTGCCCAATCCTATTGTACATATTTGATACAATAAAATATGTTTAAGCTAAACGATGCGAAGTTTCCTGAACACAAAAATACGAAACATACATTGTACCTAATATGCCGTAACCTCATCGTAAATATTAATTTGTATCAATACCAATAGAACTAAACACATATATACATAAGCTACATGTACATGGCGTGTAAATATAAAAAAACACATTGATACGATATATATACCCATACATATTTTGTGGATTGGTATACTAGATTAACTTCAAATACTGACTATGATATCTTATCTTTATTTTAAATATATACATTTTGTTTGATATTTAGAAAATTACTGATTACAAGTAATGGAGATAAACAATTCAAGTGTCAATGACAAAATATATTAGATAATCTATAATGATATTTAATATCCAGATCATTTTTATATAATTTTTTTTAAATATGATTCTTCAAATTTTACTGTTATGAATTTGTTCTTCAAATACAAACTAGAAATGTCCTCCAGGAGGAGGTCAACTAATTAATCCAGGACAGTTTAGCAAAAATAGTCTATTGACATGTAAACAAAACATATGAAATGAAAACAAAGGAATCTATGTTTTGAAATTTTAGGGGGTTCTGACACAAACACAAAGTTCTACATTTTTTTTACAATTCTTCAAAAAGTGTTCCAATTTGGATATATCATGTTAACTTATGTAGTGAAAGTTGCAGAGATACAATCATTTAGAATAATGACACCTTTCATATACATACCTATACATGTACATCATGTATAGTACAAATAGATTCAGTATCAATAAAAATTCTGCTCTTAATCTCAAATCAAAGATTGACACATGCAATGTACTATTTGCACTAAAAACAATAAAAATGCAGGTTGTCTGATCATACACATAAGTCAACTGAATCTTATACATCATCTTCTTTATACTGCATATGCATTTACATGTAATCCAAATTATGGTTTTCTGATGGGAAGTGACAGGGCAACTTGAGCAGAGATACAAAATGTATAAACATATTTTGCCTGTAAAGTTCTTCATGCTTCAATTGACACAAATGTAAAATATTATGCTCTGTGATAGATATACTATTGATATTTGTCCAGAAAAAGATTAGGCTAAAAAATGTAAATGTATGTTACACAAATGTAGGGAAGTTAATTTTAAAATTACAATTTTGAAAGGGGTCAGATGTATTTAACATAACCCTGTAATGAGACTCAGCATTTTCATCATGTCTTTCTGCTTTCTTTATTAAAATAATCATATATGAGTTTTGAATTGTTTCTTGTTGAAATAATACATTTTTTTTAATCTTTAGCAAATCATTTGTAAAAAGAGCATATGTCAGAAAACAATGTTCAGATACATGTTTATGGATTTATTCATAGCTATATCAAAAGTGCACATGTAGTAAAAGTGAAGTCAATTCTTTGGAATTGTTATCACACAAGTATGACTAAACAAAGACCACATACGTGTATGACAATACATAACATATATACAGGTAGACACTGTAGTGTGTCTACAATCTGAATAAGACATAGTACATGCAATGCACATGCTTATGTAGATACTGTAATATGGTCAAGACATAACATTCATATATGGCAAAGATATGAATCATATATGTAAACACTGCAGCGTATCATTCATGTGTAGACACACCAGTTTATCTACAATATGGTCAATGCATAAAACATATACATGTAGACACACACAGTGGATCTACATTATGGTCAGTACATAACACACATATATGTGTAGACACTGCAGAGTACCTACAATATGGTCAGTACATAACACACATATATCTATTGACACTGCAGTGTATCTACAATATGGTCAAGACATAACACACATATATCTGTAGTCATTGCAGTGTATCTACAATAGAATATGGTAAATACATATACATACACATGTATAGACACGACAGTGTACATGTATCTACACTATGGTCAATACATAATTTAACACATATACATATGCATGTTTGTAGACATTGCACTTGTATAACCAATATGGTCAAGAGATAACACATATATATATATATATATATGTAGACACCACAGTGTATCTACAATATGGTCAAGACATATCACATATACATGTATGTACACACTGTATGCAGTGTATCTGCAGTATGTCCAAGACATTTCAAATATACATGTATGTACATGTATGTACACAGTGTATGCAGTGTATCTACAATATGGTCAAGAGTCAATAACACACAAGTATGTGCATTACATGTAGTCCGCTAAACCTGCCTATATTATTAGGCTTCTTTTTTATTTTGCCAAATATATAGACAAAAAAATTATTAAAAAACGCCTAACAGACAGTTTTAGCGACTACATTACATGGTATCTACAATATGGACAAGGTATACATCACATATACACATATATGTACGATGCATTTTTTGCAAATGTATATAGATGTATATCTGGGAAAAAGTGAGGGCTTCTACCATAATATATATATATAAGGTTGTCTTTTTGGTAACCAAGCAATATAGAACTGGACATAGAACACACAGATAATAAATGATTAATAGAGATGGTTTGTATTTCTATCAAATATAGAATATGTATATGCGTTTTTGTCTAAAAAAAATAACATGCAAATTATTATGAGTACATGTACATGTAGAATACACAAATTTTGTCAAGAAAAAACAAAAGCTGTCTGCTAGTCTTTTACTCTGTATTCACTTATTATCTTGATGGATATTGATACTTTTGTGTGGATAAACTAAAGAAACTGGCATTATACAATGTTGGTAAGTTACAAATTACTGCAGTATACTATGAGAGTACCGCATTGCATTTTTTATTGTGTACAAATATATATTTAGATATATTATCTAAACATCTTGATAAATATTTGTAAGCCGGCTTGCTACAATGACATACATGTTATGATGTTGGTTTTTGGCGTTCCAAAAAATTGAAATGATCTGAGTATGAATATAAATATTTAATATTATAAACAGTAACATGTCAAACAAACGATTTTGCAACACATTACATTTTTTTCGATATTTTAGTCAACTGGAAGCCCGTGAAAATGGTTCTATCAGTGTAAAATCGCATTTTTCCGTAGTTTAAATTTTGGTTGCCATGGTAACATTTTTACGCAAAAGATTAATGATTTGATACCAATTCTGACCACGTTCTCTTTTGAAATTAATACGAAAGGTAAAAGATCACCAAGCCTGTTAAATATAGAACAAACTTTCTCTAGATGAAGCAAGACAGGTGAAACACTAATTTAAGCATTTTCAAAAATCATCGGTTTTTAATTTTGTTGGTAACCATGGTAATATTCAAAATTAAATTGAAATTATGGCATTCGATACAATTTTTAACCCTTCTGCAAAAATATACTTGATTGTTAGGTTGATAAATTGACATCTAGATAACTTTCATTGTCTTAAGAGTTATAAATGTAAGAAACTTTAACTTTTTTGTAAAAGTCCAAATTTCGGTTGCTATGGTAACGTAATTAATGTGAAAACACCATTTTTCTTAAAAAATTTGAAAAGGTTATGATCTGAAGTTTCTAAATATATATGGGTTGATTACCAAAAATATTGCTGCAAAAGGGTGAAAAATCACTTTGAAAGAAAATATCAGATTTTCGAGAACTCTGCTAAAAATTCTTGGGAGTTAAGGGGTTAAAGGGTCTGTTTTAATTTCCTTAGTAATTTTTGACTCGTACTGTATTCATTCATATATAATCTGTATGATTCCCAGTTTGCACTTGTTTTCTTCCTTTGGTATATTTCCAAGGTCTTCCTTTTTCCCTTGAGGGTGTTTATTGTTTCTACATTCATCCAAGCTCTCCTGTACCTCCTTCTAGGTCTATTTTTTATCACTGGTATATATCTTTCCATTGTTGATTTAATTTTGTCGACAAAGTAGGCCCACGCATCCACGGTATTTAGCTCATCCATGTTGTTTTCCCAATCCCTGTTTGAAATCTCCAAACTCATTGATTCGTTATTCCCTCTATAAAAACAGTACTTGTTTTTGGTGGTGTTATCTTTATCAATCACAATCTCGATATTATAGAATATTGTTACATGATCACTCTTTCCTAATGGTGCATCAATCCTTAAGTTTTTAACTGTATCCTCATCTTTAGAAAGTACTAGATCTAGAGTTGATGGTTCATTTCCCTGTCTGTGTCTAGTATGACCTTGTACATGTTGTATGAGGTAGTTCTCTTTAACACATTCTAAAAACTTTTCTGTAGTTGGTACCAGGGGTTTCGGAGTAGTCTTCCTTGACCAGTCAATGCTTCTATAATTGAAGTCACCCATGATGATAATGTTATTATATTTTTTACACATTGCCTGAATTTCTTTGTTTAGTTCCAATGCATTTTCTGTGTTGCTTTAGTGACTTCGGTATATGCACCCAATTACTAATTTCTGGTTTTTATTTAATGACAAAGTAAAACCAAATAGCCTTAACTAAAATTTAGTTCAAGTTTAGTTTAGGTTTGATTTGATATAGATGACAACTCCTCTTCCGGTTTCAAGTCAAAGACAGTGAACATGTCATGACGCTCAATGTTGAATTCACAGATATTTAAGTATTTAAGTGGATTGTTCTTCGATATCATTTCAGTCAAAGCAATAATACTCGGATTTTCTTGGTCAACACCATTTCTCAGCTCCTACCTTTTCTTAAAGCTGACAATGCAAGTTAAAAAAGCATGCATTTGAAATTAAAAAAAGAAATATAATGATTTTTTTCGACAATTGTTTCTTAGACATCCCGTAGTTATGAAAGTGTCGTATACGAGGAAGTGGCAGTCATTTTTCTTTTGCTCTGCTTAGTAACCTTCACTGGGCAACCCCCTATATAAAGCACGGGACTTGACACACGTGCGTCATTCTAAACATACGCATGACCCAATATTGAAAATTACAATTTTAAATTGAAAATAAACACTGCACTCACCTGACAAAGTTTCATTGAAGTATAATTAATTTTCTCTTTGTTTCTGGCTTTCTGATTGGCCTATTCATTTTTTTTATACCACGGTGAAAAAAAAAAAATTCGAGAATGGCGCGGAAACCCGACGTTATCGTGACGTCACAATAGAAACATTGACGTTGCGTATTGATTTGGAAAAAATACTCCCTTGGAAAAAATCATTGGAATCGCAGCGGATTCACACAGTTTGCAAACAAAACTTCTTTCATACCCCGATGAAATTAAAAAATAGTGACTTCAATGCTTAAATAACATGAATGCGTTGTCTGCTAGATTCAAAAATATGTGCAAAAATAGCTAATAAAACACTACAATATACACTAGATTTTACACGTATATCGACACGTGTGTGTCCTTGATCGAGTATAATGATATACGGGGAGATATATGGACGGATTATTGTTTGGATTTCTATTCACTTGTGTTGAAATTTTTATTTTGACAAACATATTAATGCCATCTTAGAGGAGTTGACATGTTTTCTTGCTAAAACAACCCCCATACAGTTTAACAGGTAACTAGACTTTGTTTACCTTTTTTAGGTGATAGAGAGTGGACTGCTAGGTGTATATGTACATGACAAAATACACTCTTTTTTTTTAAATCATTTTAATCATTTTAACTTGCATTAATTGTCAGCTTTAAGAACAGAATCTACATTACTGTACGTTAACACTGATCTTGATTTCAACGCTATTTTCAGCAGTGCCTTTCTCTTTCCGTGTTGGAGCCCTACTACAAGGTGGATGCTTAGATGTTACTACCTCATTTCCCTGTTGACTACATATATATCAGCGTTGGATCTAAGTCCTCATAGTTCACCCGTTCCTCATCAACATTACTCCCTTCAATACTGGACAGATTTCCTTGGTCACATCCTTCTCGTGTTTTCATTTCGAATGGATCTAATAATAAGTCGCTAATACCTTCTGAGGGTAGACCTGTGGTAGATCAGGCACTACGCAGAAGGTGTTCTCCTCTGGTAATTTGGACTTGAGATCCAATTCTGTGGTAGATCAGGCACTACGCAGAAGGTGTTCCCCTCTGGTAATTTGGACTTGAGATCCAATCCTGTGGTAGATCAGGCACTACGCAGAAGGTGTTCTCCTCTGGTAATTTGGACTTAGAATCCAATCCTGTGGTAGATCAGGCACTACGCAGAAGGTGTTCTCCTCTGGTAATTTGGACTTGAGATCCAATCCTGTGGTAGATCAGGCACTACGCAGAAGGTGTTCTCCTCTGGTAATTTGGACTTGAGATCCAATCCTGTGGTAGAACAGGCACTACGCAGAAGGTGTTCTCCTCTGGTAATTTGGACTTGAGATCCAATCCTGTGGTAGATCAGGCACTACGCAGCAGGTGTTCTCCTCTGGTAATTTGGACTTGAGATCCAATTCTGTGGTAGATCAGGCACTACGCAGCAGGTGTTCTCCTCTGGTAATTTGGACTTGAGATCCAATCCTGTGGTAGACCAGGCACTACGCAGCAGATGTTCCCCTCTGGTAATTGGACTTGAGATCCAATCCTGTGGTAGATCAGGCACTACGCAGCAGATGTTCTCCTCTGGTAATTTGGACTTGAGATCCAATCCTGTGGTAGATCAGGCACTACGCAGCAGATGTTCTCCTCTGGTAATTTGGACTTGAGATCCAATCCTGTGGTAGATCAGGCACTACGCAGCAGATGTTCCCCTCTGGTAATTTGACTTGAGATCCAATCCTGTGGTAGATCAGGCACTACGCAGCAGGTGTTCTCCTCTGGTAATTTGGACTTGAGATCCAATCCTGTGGTAGATCAGGCACTACGCAGCAGGTGTTCCCCTCTGGTAATTTGGACTTGAGATCCAATTCTGTGGTAGACCAGGCACTACGCAGCAGATGTTCTCCTTTGGTAATTTGGACTTGAGATCCAATTCTGTGGTAGACCAGGCACTACGCAGCAGATGTTCTCCTCTGGTAATTTGGACTTGAGATCCAATCCTGTGGTAGATCAGGCACTACGCAGCAGGTGTTCTCCTCTGGTAATTTGGACTTGAGATCCAATCCTGTGGTAGAACAGGCACTACGCAGCAGATGTTCCCTTCTGGTAATTTGGACTTGAGATCCAATACCCTGGTTGTTAATCTTTGTCCATACTTTGAATTTGGGCGTTTTCTTTTGTTTGTTGTTTTCGTTTTCTGAATCTTGATTTTTTGTGGTTAAGTTACAGAATCATCTTTCACTACTTTACTTCCTCTGATCTTAACTCTTTCTCCTGCCTCTTTTCTTGTCTTTAGCTCCGTCCTTAATTCTTTACTTGACTCTCGTTGTTTCGGAGTTAGGTCACGTACAATGTAAATTGACTTCAACATGCCATGGTCAATGTCTTTTATTTTCCTGACACTTTGTAGTAGTTTTCTCCTGGAGTACTTTCTACATCGTTCATCCTCTTTCCAGTATTCTCCTTTTTGTCTTTAATGCCTTGATCTATACGGGCCATTCATGGCAAATTTCGTTTACACACCCTATACCCACACTAGGCCGGTTTCTTCTCGCTGGTCAGAGTTTCTGCAACCGATTCTAGTAGCTTTAGCATTTAAAGCAGAAGCATACTTCACACAGTTCGCAGAAAACACTAATGTCATTTTCTCTAATGTCTGTGTCACATGATGGACATTTTATTCTTTATCGCTGTTAAATCCTTTCCTTTTCCCGATGCCATATTGATTTTGATTTTAGCAGTACCTGATCCAAACCTTATTAGCTATTTTCCTTGTCTTATATTTGTACATAGTTTTGTTCGGATAACTCCATCAGTTAACTGGTTATAGCACACCCTCTCTCTTGTGTATACTTTATTACTTCTAAGAGTCTTAATCATGTCAAGAAATAGCTTTGGTAATTCCAAATTGTTTCTGAAATTTAAGTTTCTTATCCCTTGGTTAAGTTCCTTTATTTTTATTACAAGCTCATTCTCTATTTCTATATCTGTACCGTTTGGATCGATATCACACTTACTCCTATTCTATTGAAGAATCGAGTAAAAATGACATTTCAGAACCCCTACTGAAACCTTTTTATCATGTTGATCTAATGATTCTAACAATCTTTCGTAGTGATATAAAATGTTAGTTGGTTTGGTATTGTTCAAGCATAGTTCGTTTTTTCTACCCCTTTTTTGTCAGATGACATCTTCCGGTCCGCAATTGAACAAATATAGATATAGACCCATACCTTTGCTTCCATTTAGCTAAATTGGACAGGATCAGATCCACGACTTGTGCAGTAGTTCGGTCTCCTTTACATTCCCATTTTTACGCTGTCTCTGAATATTTCATCAGCAGAATTGTTCTCAAGTCGAACGCCTTTGTTATCACTCACTATGATACGTTTTTTATCGCTGGGACATCACCGATAGGAACATTTTCAAGTCATCAAATCATCTAGATATTTGCTAATATTTGAAGCATTCATTTACTCATTGGTAAAGTCTTGAACTGTTCACGGATATTGTTAAATAATATAATTTTGCTTCTCAATTTACACATTTGGTTTTACCGCCACGACAGCCGCCATTTTGGATTAGACCGAGTGACAGTTCAAAGATTTTCACGTCTTCAGATTGCATAAAAATGCAATCGGTATTGACAACACATCACTAAATAAATTCAATTCTCACATAATTCAAGCGTTGATTTCTTCTTTAAACAGTTAAATATTTGTATTTTCTTCCTGGTTTTCAAATCTGACAGAAAAAACAGCCATTACAGGCGCATGCACAACTCTCTATGAATATGAATAATGTTCATTTCAGGAAAGTTCACAGGGTTTGGTACATATTTCTGACCAAATAACCACGCCATTATGTATAATAGTGTCTACACATATACATAGAATTCTTTTTGATATTGTCACGCAAATAGCGTTTGTAGATTCTATCTCGTAAACATACAAGGCCAACAATGACTCGATTGGTATGCTTTTGTCAAGTTGAATCCACACTCCTTGTAAATACTATAGACACTAGTAAACATGGTGACATGGTGGGGACAGAAATATGTACCCAACCTTGTGAACTTGTTTAAATGAAATGTGACTCGATATATTCTTAAATCTGTGTATCCCGCAATCTACAATTATTCGCTTATTTTGTACAACAATTAACAAGTCGACAGTAATACCTAAGCTTAGCCATGGTACATACTGTGTCCACTTTTGATCAATTTTGGTCTCCTTAGATGTACCAAATGATTTATAAGCATGCAAAATAGCACTAGTCTAGACAAACGATATACGGTAAAGAGATCGGATGAATTTTGTTTTAAATCCTATTGCCATGCATGATTTATTTTAAAACCAAAAATAAAAACATAATTATTTACATATTATAACATCCCAAATGATAACTACTGTTACATATTGGGAATAAACAGAAACTACACACTGAGTATACCTACGATTGATCAGGACGGGGATTACTTTGAATGTCGAAAAACAGGGTTCATAGAATTTTTAGATCTACAAAACAGCGTCCCCCTACAAAATCTTAAAATTCAGAAGGTAGGTTTTGTCAGAAGTATATAACTAAAATTTCATCGTATTAAACTATTTTCATAGATTAATTAACAAATGTCGAAATTTATGAAGAAAAGTAAGCACTATCAATTGTAAACTTTGGTAATTTTGCTTGATCAAATTTAAGAAATTCTACTGACTGAATCGTTGGGTCAATTTTATGCCAAGGAGAAACACCGAACACAATGGAATAGTCAAGATAATTAATTGTTCGAAGCACGTAAGTGTATCTTGACATTTCCACAGTATGATGTGTTTCTCATACTTAAAAATGACATCTAGTATACTAGATATTTTTTAAATATAGGACCTTGAGATCAATTTATGATGCATTTCATTGTCTCACTAAGAGAGTATGCATTTTGATTTGTATGAACTTTATGAGATATCCATACAAAGGTGCTATATGTACTCAAGCCGAAACATTTGCTCAATGTTGTTTTCACTATTCAATATGGAGGACCATACATATGTAGCTCTGCATTCAGTTTCGGGATTACTTGGAATGCCGAAAAACAGAGTTCATAGAATTTTTAGATCTACAAAACAGTGCCCTGCTACACAATGTTACCATCCAGAAGGTAAGTTTTAACTTTAGCTTACAAGTAAAATGAACTTTAAAATATTTCACATAGACCTTAACTTGTGTGTTAGTTAATAATTGAAGTATTTTTTAAAAAAACATGTATTTTATTTTCGAGGATTGCTTACCAAGTAGGGGATTCAGCAGTCATAGCAGCCACAATACAGGACTTCAACAGAGAAAACATCAAACTGCCTGGTGACCCTAATCCCAACCGTCAGCGATACACTAAAGGGCGACCTCTAAGTTCTGTCCCGGTACAGGTAGGTACATCAAAGGGCGGGCTCTTGGTTCTGTACCGGTGCAGGTATGTAACCAAAAGGCGGCCTCTTAGTTCTGTACCGGTACAGGTAGGTACAACATAAGGTGAGCTCTTAGTTCTGTACCGGTACACATAGGTACATCATAAGGCGGACTCTTAGTTCTTGACTGGTACAGGTAGGTACAACATTAGGCGGGCTCTTATTTCTGTACCAGTACAGGCATGTAACCAAAAGGCGGGATTTTAGTTCTGTACCTGTACAGGTAGGTACAACACAAAGCGGGCTTTTAGTTCTGTACCGGTACAGGTAGGTACATGATAAAGGGGGTTATAAGTTCTGTACCGGTACAGGTAGGTACATCATTAGGCGGGCTTTTAGTTCTGTACCAATACAGGTAGGTACATGATAAGGTGGGCTTTAAGTTATGTACCGGTACAGGTAGGTACACTATAATGCGGGCTCTTATAATTAGTATCATACCGGTACAGGTATGTAAGCAAAAGGCGGGCTTTTAGTTCTGTACCGGTACAGGTAGGTACAACATAAAGCGGGGTTTTAGTTCTGTACCGGTACAGGTAGGTACATTATAAGGCGGGCCCCTAGTTCTGTACCGGTACAGGTTTAACATACGGCGGGCTTTTAGTTCTGTAACGGTACAGGTAGGCACAACATAAGGCGGGCTCTTTGTGTTGCTTCTATCAAAAACAAACTCCAAGTTTGCAGTATTTTTTTATTTAAATGCTGAAAGTACAGGAAGAATAAACAAATTTTCTTAGAATTGTTAACAAAGAGGTCATAAGTGTGACGCTGTGACAAAACAAAGGGAGTATTCACTAAAATGTCCTAAACAAATTACAATTTATTTTACTTACATTGTTGTAGCACGTCCCGTATTTGTACAATAGGGGCATACTAATTGCAGTATAAGACGTGTGTTATTAACAACACGCCAACTTCCTTCAGCGTATTTTATCTTTTTGCACACGGCGCGCAGCGGCGTGAGTAAATTCCGGACCCTGGCGTCTGAAGTTCCGGGACTCCAAGCCACGCCGTTCATCGGCGTCACACTCCCCGCCTGGCGTCATTGACTCCACATATCTACTTCGAAAACAAATATACAATCTGTGTAATCGGTCTTACATTATAAGTCACCTTTTCTCGAATCCTAACTACTTGAGGTTCAACTTCGTTGCTCGGAAAAGTACGAATAACTTGTCCTAGAAGCCAGTCGTACCTAACTGTACCTTCCTCTTTCAGTAGAACAACATCTCCTTCCTGAATGTTGTCTTTAGTGTCGAGCCATTTCCGTCTCGACTGAAGCGAATGTAGATATTCGATCTGCCATATTTTCCAGAATTGGTTCGCTAGAACTTGCGCATGTTTTCAAGTTGATTTATACGTGTCCTTGATGTCGATTTCCTCAAATGGTCCCAAGTCCACATTCACTTTCTGAGTTAAGAGAACTGACGGAGATAACACAGATGGTTGCGAGGTGTCGACCGACACGGGTGCGATAGGTTGACTGTTGATAATCGCGCTTACTTCACACATAAAAGTACTTAAAATGTCATGAGTAAGATTCCGTCGTGATTCTGACACGATGATTCCTTCGAGAATCCTCCTTGCTGTGACGATGGCTCTCCCAGACACCGCCCATATGCGATTCATGTGGCGGATTGAAGAGCCATGTAGTACCGTTTTCTACCAAGAACTTCTTAACAGTAGGACTTTCGACATTTACGGTGGTCGGAGTAGAACTTTTCCGCGCAATGAGACAAAACGACGAAGAGCATTGAAAAACGCCGCTGAAGACATCTCCTCTACAAGTTCTATGTGCACGGCTCTACTGGTCATACAATTGAAAAGTATTGCCCATCGCTTAGCATTAGCTGCACCACCACGTGTTTTCCTAGTCGAAACTTGCCACGGACCAAAGGTGTCAACACCTACGTAGGTAAACGGTGGAGTAGGTTGCGTGCGGAATTAGCCATTTTCTGGTACTCCAATTTCCGGCGAAGTTTCCTGCAGATGACGCATGATTGCATGACTGACGAAATGAGTCTTTTGGCACCAATTATCCAATAACCAGCCGATCTGACTGCGCCTTCCAAGATGCTTCTACCTTGATGTTTCGTTTTCTCGTGATAGTGAAGCACAATCAGTCGGGACAGGTGAGTTTTCCCAGGGATCACAATGGGTCCTTTTTGACCAGATAATGCATCTCCTGTGCGGATTCTTCCACCAACGCGTGTAATTTTTTGAGGTAAGTGTCTAAGTATCTTAACGGGCTGTCCTTTGGCACAAGCTTCTTACTGCGGAAATTAGCAATTTCTTGAGGAAACTTCTCGTTCTGCAAGAGTTTTATAAGGTAAGTCTCTGTCGATCTATATGTTTTCGTGTCGTCATACGGCGGACGTCATTGCTTCTTCCTGACATAACTGTGTAGCCTGGTGACTCCTCGAACCACTGAGACCCACGAGGAAAATCGTTCGAACCTCTCAAGACCTAGGGTGTGACCGACAGAGGTCTTCATAGTTTCCGATCTGATTTCTTTGTCGTCTTCGGGATCTTATAGAGGGTATTCCGATACCTCATTCACATCACTGGCGTCTCGCAAAAAGGTAGGTCCATTCAACCACATTCAACCTGAGAGTTCATTTGTCATACATGATCTTGTTCCTATGTCTGCTGGATACTGGTCTGTTGGAACATGACTCCATCCCTCAGGTGACACGAAGGAAGGAAACCGGGACTTTGCCTAAACAGCACTCCCCGATGATGGCCCAGCCAAGCGGAAGCTTCTGAGCGAACGGGGATCCACGAGGACCAGTCTTCTGCGACAGAACGCGATGGGCATCTGCATGATCGCGACCGATCAAGAGCAAAATGTCGGCCGAATCATCGATGTCCGGAATTTCGGCTGCAAGTTCGGATAGATGAGGGTAAGCTTGGGCTACCCTGGGAAAGGGAATTTCTGATCGATTATCAGGAATATCACCACACTCTATAACTCTCGTGAGATGTATGTTGGTAGCATTGTCAACGCTGCTATTGATTATAGGTTCAACTATAAAATCCCGGCCACATCTGCCTGTGTTCACCGAGACACCGATAAATGTTATTGGAAATTGTCGTAGTACTTGTATCAAACATATCGAAGAACTCCGGTTTGGCCAAAGTTTGGCTACTCTGGTCGTCCAGAATAGCATTTAGTCGTCTTGCTTTCTCTTTATGTCCATCAGGGTAAACATTGCCTAGAAGAGTTTTAGCACACGATTTACCAGAAAATTCAGGTACACAGACTTTCGTACACATGTTGTTAACAGTTTTAACCTTAGTATCGTCAACTGGTTTCTCCCCGCCGTCCTTCTTCCCGCCATCTCTATGTATGTGAAGGGCGGTTAAATGGGATCCCCCACAAGTTTCACACTTTAGCTTTGCTTTACAGTTTTTAGCTAGATGGGTTGACTCAAGGCAGTGGTACCACAGACCGTTCTCCTTTACAGAACTTTCTACAACGTTTGATTGCGTGAAAGTCATTTGGGTGTAGGGGACACTTTTTGCTAGCTTGGCCGTTAGGAACATTTTCCCGTGTAACACCTTCACACTCAGTCTTCTTCGAATGAACGGACACAGGTTTAACTACTTCGGACTTCTTTGAATCTACGTCGCGGTCTTGAAAACCTGGGTCGTTGCGGGTAAGACTGAGGTCTTATACAAACTGAACTAAGACGGTAAACGGTGGATATGACACTCCGTATTTTCCTTTGTAGTTGGAAGCTCTTGTCGTCCACTTTTCGCGCCAAGGGTGAGGTAACTTAGAGATGATGGGTATGATCCCTACATATGACGCGAGTCATAATACGAGAACATAGTGCCATATTGCGGATTTCTTTTGATTCCGTCAATCTGGGTAAGAATATCGGCTAAGTCGAAAAAAATTAGTATCTTTGACTGTCAGCGACGGAAACTTATCCAATTTACTCTTAAGGGAACTGTCTACGAGCTCCGCAGCACCGTATCTATCGTTTAGTCGATGATTCCGAATCATGTGAACCCCTTCAAACGGGTTTTCCACATTAGCTTGACATATATTACTCGCGAACTTAGACGATTCAGGTCCAAGCCACCGGACAAGAAGTTGTAGCTCTTCGAAAGGAGAAACCGATAGATCACGCACAATGGATTAAAAGTTCATTTCCATGCATTTTATGCTTCTGGCTCATCGGTAAAGTTGGTAAATCTTGAAATCATCTTTTTCACTCTTTCTTCATGAGGTAGTTTGAGAATACAGTTAAATTGTCTATCGGATTAACTTGATTACTGACGGTTGACGTTATAGGCACCGTGGTTGTGAGTGGAATTTGATTCGAAGTACTGACCGTGGTAGTAGGCGTAATGGTGAATAACCCTGTTGGCGCCGTCGTAACAGTATGTGTAGGATTAGCCAACGGGTACCTTGCAGTGTTCATTTTTTGTTGGAATGTCGTTGCGTTGGGGTTATATGAGAATCCGGTTTGCGATGTGACCATAGGATTGAACGGTAATCCGGTTTGCGCCTTGACTGTAGGTTACCTAATGGGAGGACGCTCATCTAAATAACTTTGTAGCTTTTGAGGTCCAGTCATGGTTTCAAGCCTTGGTGAAATATAGTGACTACTGTTTTCTGAATCATCAGCGTCTTCAGCCTCAACTTCAGCTCGAGTGACAACTTCGCTTTGCTTTAAAATTTCCATTTCACTCTGGAGCTTCAGTTGTTCTTGTTTTATTTCAACTTCCCTTTTTAGAAAATCTAATCGTGTTCTCGCGAAGGTTGCCTCCCTTTTATCAATTGTTACCTTTGATGAACTGGAGCTTCTTGAGGCAGTCTGCATCTTGTCTAACAAAGCGTCCTCTATTCCTCTATTCGTTTAGCGAGTCTGGCTATTATCTTTACTTTTCGTTTCATTTGTTCTTCGTGTGTTTTAAGTTCATCTACACTTTCCTCTGGCTTATTTCTGTTAAGAAATTCCGACACTGCGTTAGAATCAGTTTTCATTTGTCTAATGTTCTGACTTCTAGTTCGGATTCCTTCAAATCAAATAAAATGTTTTCTATCACTAACCATTTTGGTCAGCTTTATAACATAATTCATTTAAATTCTGTCGAAATAGTTCGTTACCTTGTACGGTTAACGTGCGCACTCGCGAAGTCTCAGAATCGCTAATTCTACCATTAGAACCTGAATCCTCATTTAAAGCGGCCTGATTTATAGAATCGGACGGATCGGTCACGATTTCAGGCTTACCATGAGACATTTTCGAATGTTTTGTTGATGTACACACTAAAGGTATAGGCAACAAATTTACACTAATTCTAAAGTAACTAAGCATTAAACATACAACATAATAAATTCACATAGTAACCAAAGTTCAACATTCAATGGTAATATTGTCAATAAATAACTCAATGACTGTAAAACCACTAATCGATAAATGATTATCAATTGCAATGAAATTCAAAGTCGTCACATGAAATACCAATTTCTGATTTCAATTCAAATATAAATTTGAACCAGTGAGCTACTTTTGACTATGTTCTTTGTAATTGTCTTTCAAATTCCACTTTAAGATTTGTATCAATCAAAAGATTAAATGACACAACAAATCAATTTCGATAAAATATGCTCAACACATGAAAGCTTTGCCTACTAGACAATAATGAAAATGTTTGTTCTGATTTTTGTTAAAATGTTCAATTTCTAAATTCTAAATTTAAACTTGTTCAGAAATAAAAGTCTTGCTAATTAAAATAGAAATGATTCACTAATTGGGTAGCTGATAATTGTCTCTAGAATGTTAATCAGCTTTACTAAATGAAATGTCAACACTTGGATACTTGGATACTTGGATTATTCACAAAGTTGCGGTTGCAGCATCGGTTTTCACTGGGGACAGTCTGGTAACAATCATTTACTGTGTCGCTTCTATCAAAAACAAAATCCAAGTTTGCAGTAATTTTTATTTGTAGATAGCTGTAAATGCTGAAAGTAAAAACAAATTTTCTTAGAATTGTTAACAAAGAGGTCAAAAGTATGACGCTGTGACAAAACAAAGGGAGTATTCACTAAAATGTCCTAAACAAATTACAATTGATTTTACTTATATTGTTGTGGCACGTCCCGTATTTGTACAATAGAGGCATCCTAGATGCAGTTTAAGACGTGTGTTATTAACAACACGCCAACTTTCTTTGAGCGTTTTTCATCTTTTTGCACACGGCGCGCAGCGGCGTGAGTAAAATCCGGACCCGGGCGTCTGAAGGTCTGGAACTCCAAGCTTAAGCCACGCCGTTCAGCGGCGTCACACTCTTAGTTCTGTACCGGTACAGGTAGGTACACCATAAAACGGGCTCTTAGTTCTGTACCGGTACAGGGAGGCACAACATAAGGTGGGCTCTTAGTTCTGTACCGGTACAGGTAGGTACATCATAAGGCGGGACCTTAGTTCTGTACCGGTACAGGTAGGTACATCATAAGGCGGGTCCCTAGTTCTGTACCGGTACAGGTTTAACATAAGGTGG
This sequence comes from Argopecten irradians irradians, assembly GCA_004382745.1. Lineage (NCBI taxonomy): Eukaryota > Metazoa > Mollusca > Bivalvia > Pectinida > Pectinidae > Argopecten > Argopecten irradians. The sequence continues at coordinate 1,315,278 of SAYR01013221.1, read as the reverse complement.
GCTTTTAGTTCTGTACCGGTACAGGTAGGTACATCATAAGGCGGCCCCCTAGTTCTGTACGGGTACAGGTTTAACATAAGGCGGGTTCTTAGTTCTGTAACGGTACAGGTAGGTACATGATAAGGTGTGCTCTTAGTTCTGTACCGGTACAGGTAGGTACATGATAAGGTAGGCTCTAATTTATGTACCGGTACAGGTAAGTACATCATCAGGTAGCCTCTTTTAATTACTTATATGTAGGTACCAAAGTAGTTTTGCATCATACAGGTAGGTACATCATAAGGTGGGCTCTTTTAATTAGTATCATACAGGTAGGTACACCACGTGCACTTAACCGGCATAACACATTTGCTACATTTAGCATTTTCCCGAGTGTCTGGTGTGATAAACGACGAAGTGTCTCAAACAGCTTTCATTTCAGTCAGCCAAAAAGATTAAAGGGATTACCTCATACATGAATACGGGGCTGACATCGTCTTAGTGATGGTACTCTGTATCAGGTCAGAGAAAGCACTATATTTTGAAGTTAACACACAATCACGTGATCACTTGTTATCCATAATACAATTTCATATTTCGGCCAATGGTATGAATGAGGTATAAGCACGTGACACGATGTACTCCGTTTTTACTACAAATACTCGAGTGTTTTGTACCATTTTGGGGAATACGAGTATCCCCCGCAGATCATGGTTTCATTTCCAAAGTTGGGAACAGATTGAACTTTATAAATATATATCTGTATCTATTTTGCATCGAAGCGTTTGTTGCAATGTATGTGTATGAATAAAAGTTCCAAGTGCACATTTCGAGAAAACTATCCTAGATAGTTTTTTTCTGAAACCGTAACAAAAGCATGTATTACCATATTTCGTCATATGGATTTTGTAATTATCTATTAAAACTGTTTTAAAAAGTTAGACATTAAAAAATGTGGCACGTAACATGTACAAATGTAGATGATATGTAACTGATATTGCCGATACTAAATATCTTTATCCATTTTTTTACGATATTTTCCCCTGAAAATTCAACTTTCACATGCTTGGACAAATGACCACGTGTACATGCTCCTGGATTATGTTACACGTGTACATATATAGAAGCCACGTTAAAACATGGAAGTCTCACGATATCAAAATATATCGTGTACATATATAGAAGCCACGTTAAAACATGGAAGTCTCACGATATCAAAATATATCGTATACATATATAGAAGCCACGTTAAAACGTGGAAGTCTCACGATATCAAAATATCGATATGAATAAAAAGTCAAATAATTTAAGATACAAAATTATGTGCTGATTATATTGTTAATGCAAAATCAAAGCATTTCTGATATCTATATCAGAAAATAATTTACTCTGTTGATTGCTATTCACAAAAATCCATGGTAAAAAACGGAGGTGTACCCACAGAAATCTAGTTCAATCTGGTTCTCAATTTCAGAGGTAAAATCACGTCCCGGGGGGATTTATACTCTAAAGGTCAAACTTTCGTGCACTTTTAACTGTAAATTATGCATGTACGTTTTTGTACAATTTTTTATATGTATATGTATACGTGAAAGTCGAAATTACAAATTCGTTATGCCATTATATAACAAACACTTCGATGAAAATATAGATGCACATATATATTTATGAAATTCAATGTGGTTTCAGACTTTGGAGGATTTTTATTCCCCGCCTTCTCCGAAACAGGGGATATTAATTTGGGTTTGTACGATTTTCTTCACACTTGATGACAAGGTTAAATGCCTTAAGGGCTCGGCCAAGATAGATCGCGACTTTCAACGGACCTTATTTAGCGGAGTTATGGCCCTTTGAATTACTTAAAACGTCATTTTCTGCCATTTCCGTGCAATAAGTGTAACAAATGTTAACTGATTTTCTTCAAACTAAGTAACAAGGTTGACTGCCTTAAGTACCTGGCCAGGTTCGATCAACTCTTTTTATGGCCCTTTAATTTACTACAAATGTCATTTTTCTGCAGTTTCTGTGTAATAACTAAAATGTTAAAACTAATATTGTTAAAGCTTTGTAACAAGTTTTAATGCCTTAAGGGCTTAGCCAAGTTCGATCGCCACTTTTGGCAGATCTTAATAAGCAGAGTTATGACCCTTTGATTTAATGTTTAAAAAGTCATTTTCTGCCACTTCCACACAATAACTGTAATAAATATTAACCGATTTTCTTCAAACTTGATAACAATGTTAAATGTCTTAAGGGCTCGGCCAAATTCGATCGCCACTTGCGACGGACCTTATTTAGCAGAGTTATGGCCCATTGATTTAATTTAAAAAAAAAATCATTTTCTGCCATTTCCCTGCAATAACTCTGATAAATATTAACAGATTTTCTTCAAACTTAGTAACAAAGTCAAATGCCTTAAGGGCTTGGCCAAATTCGATTGCCAATTTTCAAGACATTATATAGTGGAGTTATGGCGCTTTGATGTACTAAAAAAGTCAATTTCTGCCATTCCTTGTGCAATAATTGTAACAAATGTAAACCGATTTTCTTAAAAGTTAGTATGGAAGTTAAATGCCTTAAGAGCTCAGCCAAGTTTAATCGTCACTTTCAGCGGACATTGTTTTACGCATCTTACTTCCGAATAAGACTTCGGTTAATGTTTTCATGTTTCAACCAAGATTAAACCTAACCTCATTAATGTTTACCTACAATATGTCCTGAAAGCGGGAGATGGAAATTCCACGAATTTGTTTGTCAACACAAAGATAGAACCAATATTAATTGTACATGGCCATTAAAACCGTAATAAAGAAAACTCGTTACACCTTTATATAACAAACGCTTCGATGAAAAGATAAATGCAAATACATATTTATGAAATTAAATATGTTTCCCAATTTTAGAAATGAAACCACGATATTCCCCCAAATGGTACAAAACACGCAGTTTTTGTAGTAAAAACGTTGTAAAACGAGTCTCGTGTTTATACCTCATTCATGCCATTGGCCTAAGTATGAAATTGTATTGTGGGTAACTAGTGATCGCGAGATAATGTGTTTACTTCCAAATAAGTGATGTCTCCTACCTGGGTATAGTTGTGAAGGATGATATTGAAAGGAAAGTATCGCTCTTTCCAACGGTAGTAATCGTTTTGTGAAGACTTACTAGAAATATGATTGTTTAGCCACTAAAATTAGGTGGGGTGGAGTTTGGTTCGGCTTTCCTCCCTTCTCCTATATAATACCTGTAGAATACGAACCAATATTTTATTTAGACAACTAAAAACTCTATACTCTCTGTTGGGACTCAAAATTGATATAAACTGTAACTTATTCTTAAACTCCTGTGTTTTCTTCAATAATTGTAGAAGATCTAACTCATCAACATAGGATTGTATAACTGTTTATAATCTATATTGTAATTCTCGTGATGCCGGATACTGTTAACAATAACTGCGATTGATTATTTCAGTTCTATATAGAAATTATAAGTGAAGACGAAGCACCTGCAATCATTGACCCGACCCCACCCGAACAACAGATGTTTACGATATTTGTGGGGTCAGATGTGGACATAAAGGTCGTGGCCAAACCGACCAATCCTACCAGGTTGGTTTACAGAGATAAGGACTTAAGAACTTGACGTACCACTCGTAAAATTACTGAGCATTGTTCTGATGTTGATTTAATACTAAGGTTCTTTGATAACTAATATGCTGTAAGATACCACGATAAGGATTGGTCTCCACTCCGTCCACAACTATTACACGGACGAAAAGCAAAATAACTGATTTCTCTGGTACTCTGTTGACAGATTATTCATATAACGAAATATCTGCAAGCGGCAAACATTAATTTTATGTTGTCCCATAATCATTTTTTTTCATTTCAGTTGAAAATATGATTCCATTGTAATGTGTATGTATTATATACGCACTACATTGTACCTGGATTAGAGAGTGGCAGTGCCTAGTGTCACCCCGAGGATATCACTGTAATCCGAGGCAAAGCCGAGGGTGACAGTGATATTCCGAGGGGTGACACTAGGCACTGTCACCCTCTAATGCAGGTAGTATTTATTACACCAAAAGTCTAGAAACAAAACTAGTTTTCAAGTATGTGCAATCTATTGAAACATTTTACTTATTTTAGCAAAAGTCGAAAACTCACCGTCGGCAGTAAAGTAACACGAGTGCGCATCTTTTTGGGCGGTTAATATTTTGCACCGTCAAAAATACCACTAAGCCTATCATAAAATAGTGTGAAATGCCAAATATCTCTCGACCAATCACAATGCTGGATTCTCACTTGAGGTATGATAAATATAGATATCGTATTTATATCGGCAAGTACCATGTTATATAACCTTTTGATGGACGTTTAATCACTTCCTTGCCATTTTACAGCAACGTATCGACATTTTTCTTCACACGAAATGATGGCGTCTTGCCAATGACATCCGCAGTGACTGACGAATCCTCCGTTGACCCACGAGCGAAAGGTCAGGCGGTGTTATGGACCCCTGTATCTTCTGACATTGGCGACCACATTCTGTGTGCGAGGGTTCAGGACAGCGCAGGGTAACGTACATAAAACACGATTACTAGTATCCATTTTTCCAAATATTTAGAAAATGTTTATGGTGTTAAACAACTTTAAAATATCAAAATGTTTCCCATGCTTGCATTTATATTTGCTTCAATAATTATGAATATCCACATGATGTGATAAAAAAAGAAGAAAAACATCATATTGTCACATTTACTTTTCATTTTATCAGATTCGACTCACTACCCCGATGCGTCATAATCCGAGTGAAAGGTATGCTTTCCTATGTTATGTGTAAAAGACTGTAGGATTTTGTATAAAATTAATTACTGCCTCTGCCAGATGTTCAACTCGGCTTAAGAGACATTTCTCCTAGCCGATAGGTTTATTGCGATTATTATTAATCAGCGTTACATATGATGACTAAAGTGACATTTAATCCTTCAAAAGAATACTGTAATACTGATACTGAATTTCATTAATGTTCCCTTGGATTTTATAACTGATATTTTCTTTTGATGTCACGTGTACATCAAAAACCCATGATATATTCATGATTCTTAAATGATATATATAACGTCTGTTTTGATTGGATTATTTCATGATTGTTCATTTTTATACCCATGTACCTCATCGCAGAATCAACAATGTGATCAGCGGTAAAAAAAATTAAATTGGGTGGAGCTTTGCGTTATCAGAATGTTAGGAGAGATATGTAATATCTAATGGGAAAGAATCGGGATTATCTCAAATTTCTTTTTTCGATGACAATTTACAAGAGGTAAGCACCACTGTGTCTTACATAATTTTAAAATGGATATATAATGTCATTTTTCATGAATCTGCGGTAGATTCATGAAAAATGACATTTAATCCCCTAAAGTAATATAAACAAAGATACCCACACAATGAATTATATCACCTGTTTATGACTTTCAGATGCTCCTGTGGGAGTCAGTTCAACGACTGTACACGTAAGATATAACGGCGTGCTGTGAATGTAATAGAAAGGATTAAGAAAATTGAAGCCTAGATAACAAACTGAAATAATGTAATAAAAAACATACATATCATTGCCGTAATGTATGCCTGTAGATATATTCGGGGCAGAATTTAATCATGGGCTTGGTGGTTTTTTTTTAACATTTCCACGTTTTATTGTATTACAAGTCACATTAAAGCTATCGAGCCACGTAATTGTGTATGATACCTAAGAGGACTAAACATATTTGTTCAACAATATCTTGGTGTCTAAATTACACATTATATCTATATTACCATCAAGGGGAAGCCAGCGTTCCTTCACTGGCCATCTAATGGAGAGATTGCTTGTTTGGTCGGATCCAATTGCCGTTTTCTATCTACGCCTTTTCTTCGACAGCAGGGTATGTACACATTTTCACAACTCTTCGCAAATTTATGAAATGTTTGTTTATATTTTGTTCTTACAAAATAAATTAATTTCGCAAGCCAGACTGATATGGTTTAAGCAACAGAAGTGGATTTTCTGGTTTAAATCAAATATTCATTTTCTTCATTTCTGCTAGTGGAATAACAGGGATATCTCTGACTAGTTCGACCGCTGCAGGGTGTCATATCAGTTCATTAAAGGATGGCAGTACCATACAAAATGGAGCGAAGATGGTTGATATTTCATTTCAGGATACATCGATAGGGAGTAAGAAAATTTGTCTGACAGCATCCGATGTGTAAGTCTTCCAATTAAAACTTAAACATCTTTCATCTGATCGTAAGACGAAACAGTAATATTTCCGTTTCTTTCTTTTACAATTTATGTAAAATGGAACGACCAATCGATATACGAGTATAACATATCACACATTGTAAAATTATTCTTATTAAATGTTGCGCATGTACTCATCATCTCGATATTTCATTTAAACAACATTTTGTTTTAATTGATTACTGAATCCAATGATATCGACTGATGGATTAAATAATCATACTAACCATACACTGTATTCCTTAGGAATGCTGTTATAATGAAATGTTTTGAAGCCATCGTCCGACCAAAGGGTATGCATTCTTTTGTTCTCGTTACTTACAAAGTTACGGAGAGTAATCAAGTGTTATAAAACAAATGTTTGATCTGTTTGAGGTTACACATACAAACGTTTATTGTGTCTAAGTTTTCCGATTAAATTATTGATAAATATTATTTTACGTTGTGGATGGGAGCCGGACCGTTTCCTTCTTCTGTTTTTGATGTAGAATATTTTTTAAATATCTTCATTCCCTTATTCATCTACTCTAATCGACACAGTGTAGAACTAAATTGAATGGATATAAGGTTGTTGTTTGTATTAAGAAACGTAAATTATTTTGTTACCTTTACTGCTTTATTCACTTGTTTTTGTAGACCCGTGTGAAATACAACCTTGTAAAAACGGTGCCGAGTGTGTGACAAATGGCGATAAAACGTCTTTTGTGTGTATGTGTCGGGCAGGTTACGCGGGGACCACGTGTGATATAGGTACTGATGCTATCTTGTTTGGTAACGTTACACGTGTAATTCTTTTATTTTTAATTACTTTAAGTATTTGAATGATCTTACTATTTAATTTACTGTGAAGTTTTGAAAGAAGATGTATAACGTGTTTCAATCAGTTCAAAATCCATGTTTTTGTTGTGTGACTTTCACCCTTGAGAATGTTTTTGTTGTGTGACTTTCACCCTTGAGAATGTTTTTGTTGTGTGACTTTCATCTTTGAGAATGTTTTTGTTGTGTGACTTTCACCCTTGAGAATGTTTTTGTTGTGTGACTTTCACCCTTGAGAATGTTTTTGTTGTGTGACTTTCACCCTTGAGAATGTTTTTGTTGTGTGACTTTCAGCCTTGAGAATGTTTTTGTTGTGTGACTTTCACCCTTGAGAATAATTTGTTATCTTGGTCATTCTTATTAATAAGCAATTTGTTATTGACTTTGTATACAAAGGATAATGCTGACTAAGGTCAAGTCCATTTTTCTTCGTGCGCTTGTTGCAAGCATTTTCTTCTCTAACATAAAAGAAAGTAGATCTTTCTAATTTTAATGCTAATGATGCGCATACATTTTCCAAACTGATCTTAACACATCTTGTAAATCTTAACAGGACCTGTTACAGCTACAATTGAATTTTGTCCGCAAAACAATTTAACAAAACCTAGGTGCATTTTGTAGTACTATGACAGACAACATGTATACTCCCTTTGGTGTGTTCTCCATTTGCCCACTTTTTAGAGAACAAAGAAAAGTGTTGGTATAGGAGAACAATGGAAAACCAATTATAGTCAGTTTCATAATATTTTGTACCTGTGCTTACCTGTATTCGTTTACCTGAGCTACCTATAGTTTGTCAAATGTGGGGAAATAGATATATATATATATATACAGTGCAGTACTATGTATATTTTATGCATTTTGACAGACAATTATGCATAATAATTCATATGTTACATCTTTATAAATTTCAACACTGAGATAAGAATAAAGAACAAAATTGCATCCAAGTTTTAGGAGAAGTGTCACAGGAAGAGCACATTTTTTTACAAACTGTTTCAATTTCAAGAATTAGTTAAAATCATAAAAACTTCTACATCTGTCGTTATTAGGAGAACCCAATCAAGACACTAATGCTTGTAATGTTGGCATGTGTACTTATGTAGCTCTATATAGAATATATCACAAGATACTGTTCAATTCTATAGGATGATACATGTAACAATACACATGTAAATATACACGTATCTAAGTAATTATATCATATACAGTTGTATTCCATATAGTACATTATATATAACATTGTATAGCAATTCTACAGTAACAAGAAAGTCGAACATACTGTATATATTTGTATGTTAGACATTGAGAAAATCCAGCTATTTTTCATCAAGGATGATATTTTTTGGAAACATCCAGATGGTCGCTAAAATATCCTCCATGAAATAATTACTAAGTATGAGATATTAATAGATTAAATATACTTTATAATCATAATGTAATATTTGGATTAATAGATATATCTTTTTCTTACGGTAACCTGCAAAACTTTTTGCAAAATTTGATAATACATGTACTATATATATATCAATGCGCATCACTTTTATCACACTATAAAAAACCTAAGCATTTCTACATAATATATAATTTATTAACATATCACATATTTTTACACAACATATACAATTAAAAATAGTCTTCAGCTGTAAAAATGCCCAGCCATTCATTGGCTTACGAGACACAAATGTACTGAAATTATGGACAATATATGTGAATAAAACAACATTATCAATTAAAGTTATAATAAGTTAAAGATGCTCCACCGCCGACAGAGTATAAATGATATTAATCATATGAACAATAATTGGTGTTTAATCGTGTATATATATGCCTAATTAACACAAAAATTATATAAAATAATTGATTTCGCCTTTGGTGCATGCGCAATCAGTACTTCATTCCATATAGGATATAGTGTCACAGAATTTTTTCGGGATGCAATTAATTATTTTTCATATTTTTAACTTGACGTAAAATTAGAAGCTCAAACTTTTCAATAGTGGTAATGGTGTAAAATAAGTAACTTTTGTAACTGAAGAAAAATACTATATTGTCTGCTCCTGTTTTTTATAGTGAAAAAATACCGTTTGTCAGCGGTGGAGCATCTTTAAGATTACTATAGAGATCGCCTTCTCCTCATCGCTAAAAAGATATATTTAGCACGACTAACTTGTAAAACATCACAATTCATTAAAAAGATAAGTTGATTATCAGAGGACATACTTTCAAAATGTTCACATAAAACAGTTACTCAATCAGACTTCTGCAGACTGCAAATTGTTTGAGAGAATGCGAATGTTATACTATAACTGAAGAACAATGCGAAATTGTTCAAAGTTTTGATGATTTTGAAATTTTGTTAACTTGATATACAATAAATCTCCGGATAGTTTGAACATGCAATTTTCCCAGAAAAACAGTAATTTTATAGCTAGATAGCTTTTTAATTCAAGTTTAATGTAGTTGTATGTATGTATATATTATATGTTTGCCAAAAAAGATAGAAATATCTTTTGAAGTAAGTACCAAATATTAATTTTATGTTTGGTGTGTTCAATTAACATAAAAATATCAAGAACATAACTGAGATTACAAAAAGAGTAACATATTAATAGATGTTTCCATGTTATAAAACACAGGTAAATCCTGGTTTACTTCTTTGAAAAAGACTATGATCCTTGTCATAACATTCTACTAATTATCAGATTATAAAAAGTGGGCAAATGGAGATACAGCCCTGTTAAAACTTTCAAATGACCCCAGGGGCTTGTGCTATGGATGATTTTTTCTCTCATACTTGTAATACTGGCTGGTCTAGGGCAATATATTCATGTCGCCCGAGGCTGTATTGCATGCCTACCCATGCAATAAAGCCTCGTGACGTCAGAGCGTCAACAAAATGACTATTTTTAGATACAATTTTAACTCTTTTTTTTTCAGAAACTAGGATTAACTTTAAAAGGTACAAAGAACGAAATTTCCGTTAAAATATCATGCAATTTTCATGTATGGAGAATGGACTTGCAGTTGTGTTTTTTTTAATTCATATCAAAATGGCGAAGAAAAATAGTAGTAAAATTGCAAATAAATGTGGTTGTATGAAAAAAAGTTTTCATACGTGGATCTGATGTATAGGGATATTCCAAGTCTCGGGCTTTACAACATTTTGTGACCCTCGGGTAGAATATCCCTATCCTTCATATCAACATATGAAAGAGTCTTATAACGTTGCCCTCCCGATCAGGTGTATACTAGGGTTCCCTTCTTGGTCTAAAACTATGTTTTCTTGCTCATATCACATATATAACAATAATAACCATAAACTAACCAATTTTTTATAATTAAGAATTCTTTTTTTTTTCAATTGAATAATGCGAACAGCCATTTGAAACGTCACAATATACACGTGCATATCAAAATGTTTTCAAAACTTTTAAATGACATGCGTATTATAAGTCTAAATTAAATAACTGATTGGTTTTAATAACTGATTTATGTAAATAATGAATGCACAAACGCAGATTTCCAGCGAGACCTAGGGGGTACTGACAAGGAAAATTTTGTAGAGACACTGTTTGATAATTTAAATATATATACATTTGTATATGAACTACTTAACTGTTTATGGTAACATTTGAAATTCTTTTGATCAAAGATATATCAAGATGTTTGCTTTTAGTACTCGCATATGTACGCGGATATACAAGTACAATACAAGGTTTAGTTTGGTGTGATACTAAGGAAAGCCGAGATGAAAAAGTTTTTACCGAGTCATCGCGGCTTTCCATGTTGAGCATCAAAATTGAACTTGTAGCCTATTGTAAGATACTAACCATTCTTCTTTGATGATCATGAAAAGATTCATTCACTAAACCGAATGAGAGTGTACTTCCATTTACTACCATGGGAAATATATACGCGCCTTCACAAATAGTTAAAATAATTATCTACAATGTGCACTGGTAACATCACTGAAACAAAATGGAAATACTCAAAAAACAATGCCCGACTAATGTCGATATTAGTGCTGAAAATGCACTGTTTATTGGTGTTGTTCCGCTTCTTTTGTTGCGTTTAAATTCGCTTAGTTGAAGAGCGTCAGAACGCTTGTTTTCAACTGGAATAAACGCCGTAGTGATAAAGACCTTCCAAGTATGGCAACAGGGAATATTTGCGTCGGGGAGAACAGACAAAAAGTTGATTTTCTCCAAAAGTAAGTACAGTGGAACTCGGTTAATACGAACTCGAAGGGACTGAGATAAAACTTCGAGTTATCCGAGTGATCGAATTAAGCGAGTTATCATGTCTACTGACGATCTCTTTATTTGGTATATATAGACCAGTTCCATGTGGTAAAATGATGTGAACGAGAGAGATGTCAAAATCGCCGATTGTAGTTGCAAAATTATAACAATAAAACGAGGTATATATTTTGAAATGCTGTTCTACAGCAGATTTATGGAGAAAAAAATCGGAATTTTCGGCGAACACATTGTCCAAAAAATCTCATTTCGACTTATAAGAACATTTTATGGATGATTTTTGTCATTCGGACCGAGTATTTACTTCGTATTATCCGAGTTATTCGAGTTTTCCGAATTCGAATTATCAGAGTTCTTTAAACAAAGATAAAGAGGGAATTCGGCCGGGACCGGCAAAGTACTTCGTATTAAGCCGGGTTGTCGAATTATCCGAGTTCGTATCAACCAAGTTCCACTGTACGTTACAATATATTAATTTTGTTGGACCATTAAAAAATCTTTCTGATTTCAGAACAGTTGGAATTATGAAGATACCTTGAACAGTATTTTTATTACTATAATAATATATCATGGAAATGTAACGCTATTTCTCTCAGGTAGTAGTGGTATAAAAAAACCTGTCCAGCCTAAACGTCGCCATCAAAGGGTGTCCAGATGTCTCACCAAAGGGTAACGCATGAGACCCGTTACATACATAAATGTGGGCCTGTAAGAAGAATAGTTCCTGATTGAATGAAAACCCATCACGCTGATACAAAATTCAAATTGTTTTAATCCAACAGTATATATCAGTACAATAGTTACAGATCCAATGTTACACACTCTAGCACATTTACTGTTTCTTTGTTTCGACTGGCTCCCTGAGTAGACTAAGGCATCCCTATTTATACTAACACAGGGGTTCCCTCAACTACCAGGATGTATAGACGGGGTTCCCTGTACTAGCAGGGTGTATACCCGGGGTTCCCCGTATAGGAGACATTCCATTAGGGATATCTGATAATTACTAGACCACTAGGTAACCACAATATTCTTAAGTTGTATAATAAAACCACGTATATGAAACATTTTGCATTACAACCTTAATCATAAATATGATATGAGAATAAATGATATATTGATAACAAAATAATTCTTTCAGAAATTTAATTATTTAATTAATGTCAACAAAAGAAGATGAAAATTTAAGAAAAACTGAAATCGGTAAAGTTGTGATCTGCCGGAAGGACAATTTTTAAAAAACGTAATGTAAATACTACAACTTTACAAATTTGACTAAAGGCAAGGCCTTAAATGGCGCAGCCAGATGTTTCAGTAACCATTAATTATGCAATGTTAAAAAGTGCAATTTATGGAAATAACGGAGCCGAATTTTCTGTTTATGTTTTCTTCATATATTCACACTCTTTCCTTCTCCCAAATCCCATTTGAAAAGATTTTTTTTATATAGTCACAAATATTCCGTTTTTGGTCAGCTGATTGAACTCTTTCAAGTTTGAGCAATAGCACTGAGCTTCTACCGGATGAAGTTTACATTCGTCGGAACATAAGAGCGTTTGGACCTCTCGATTATATAATGATCTTATTTCATAGCATCGCATTCATGCGGATAGGATTTTTATAGGGTTAAACAAAATGGTGTCCGCAAACTGAAGCTGTCAGTATCTAGGATTGAGTATTGAAGATCGTGTTTTTTATTTTCATGTATTTGTTACCTTTGAAGTGCTTCGCACTTCGTTTGGGCCCTTATAATTAATTAAGAAAACAATATAATTTATTTCAAACATATGCATGATTACATCACTGAAGTTTCATCATACTTTTTTATTTCAATAATGAAATATTTTTGGTGTACAAGAATCGGAAGTGGGTGTACAACTTCGGTGAAAATTTGATATTGTTAAAGATATGTCTCCAAATTTGGCCTTTTTTTGTTTAAACACTATAGAAAAATACTTTAATTGTTAAAGCTACAAATGTTCAGTCAAATTTGTGAAAAATGGGTACTTTTGATAATACGATAACGTTAATTTGATATAGTTTTGGACAAAAAAGGAAACTCTGATATACATCTCTGGAGGGCAACATTAAATGATCCATAGCACAGACCCATGGGGGCTTTTGATTTTTTTTTTTTTTTTCATTTTTTATCTTATATGTTCGCTGACATAGTGTTACAAAATGCACACGAGTTTTCGTAAATTGGTTCGTGGGAAAAATTCAATGGTTGCTGTGACATGGCGTTTTGTATATATTTGTATGATAGTACCTGTATGACACCGCTGTTAAATTATTAAGTCTTTAGGATTTGTTATAACTTTCCTATCACTATTTGATTTATTCAAATATTTACATGTTTCATAACAAACACATATATACTTGGCCTTGTAGTTAGGGTGTTAGATTTATAAGCACTGCTCCTATTGCATTATCATAAAGTCATTTGATGTACATAAATCATTTACCAAAATTCTGAACCTCTCCCAATTTATATCATTGACGTCGTACATATTTGGTCTTTTATCGGTTTTAGTCGCCTCGTCTCCATATGTAGATAAATATGTTTGGAGCGTCATAGAGGTGTCGTCTACCGACGGGAACTTTTTTATGTTGAAAAAACATTTCCTAGCTGTAAAATAATTCTTGAAAACCTGACAGTGTCTTAATGGTATAATATAGAGGATATCACGAGTGAAAACTATCATAGTTTCCACCTCATGAGAAGAAATATTACTGGAATTCATCAAGAAACAAGGAATATCCTATTTATTAATTTGTTTTCTCGCTTCCATTTACAGAAGATCATCACTACTAGTTCCGCTAAAGGTTATCTCTGTCCTGCATAATGAAAAGATGTTATTCCTCCAAAACCCTTTTGTGAATTGTAAATGATTAATGATTTCAAGTAATCATATCGCCCTCAATAACCTATCAACAAATAAAACATTTATATACTATTAATTTTAATGGACCTGCTATATGTACCATCAGCTGACCTTGTGAGCTAAAAAGAGTAATCAAGTTTTATGGAAACGAAGTGTTTTTATTTCCAGCTCCAGATAAATGCGATCCTAACCCTTGTAAATTTGGCGGCACATGTAGGTCTCTTGGACTACATTTTGAATGTGTTTGCACAAGTGGATACGTGGGCATATATTGCGATAATGGTAATAACTTTATATTATCAAATCTATATATATATCATAAATAGAAAAAATCCTAACGGACGAAAAATATATACAAAAAGTAAAAACAATTAGAAGTGGGCTTTTTACTGTACTTAGTTTACAATGCCATCATTGCCAGGTAAGTTAAAAACTGAAAATATTGAATGGAATCAAGGTTTTCATTTATATTCAATCAATTTTCACTGAAAACGACGATTTTGCAATATGAGTCCATGATCAACGGGAAGTTGACATTTTAGAGGAAAGTGTACATTTACAAACTTTCCCCATATACTATTCTACATATTATAGGAAAAAAACTAAAGAAATTGACTAAATGGTTAACGAACTATGACTGTCTAGATTAAACCGGAAGTGACGTTATAACGCCCATATTTGAATTTTAATCGACACCATATTAGCATGATTATATAGTGGTTACATAGGGAACATTTTGTGTGGGTTTGGTTTTGATCGGACCATTGAAATCGGAGAAATTCCTTAAAATATAATTGCCGAAATTGTCAAAAACTCCTTTATAAAACATTAATTACGTCCAAAAGAATAATCAGTAAACCGACCTTAGATCTGAAGATATAAATTATCAGGAGTACATACTGCATCGATTTAATGCAAAAAATCTGGAAAAAATAATAATTAAAAAAAATACAAACTAAAAATAGAAACCATTCGTAAACTTTTACCTCTAGCGAGCTTTTTAATGAGACATATTTTGTATTAGCATGGAATGAAAGAGATTGAAGTATGGAAATTCTCTATAACAAAATATCTTCAGGTTTTAGATACGTTTTGTACTTTTTGAATTATAACTGTTTTTGTGTTTTTAGCTTTTACGTCATGGCGGCCATATTGCACATCAGATATATGGCTTTAATAGTCTGAAATAGTTTTTATCCCTTGTCTTTCCGTTTCAATTGTAAAGCGTAAACAAAATCACAATACTATGTTAAACAATTTGGCGGGAATCAGGCAAAGATCAAAGGTTTTTTTTTCAAAATGCCATAAAACCATAACCGGAACTGCTACCGAGAAATAAAAACATCAAATTCATCAGAATGACATTCTGCATGGAGCTGTAAAAGGAATTTGCAAAATCAAAGAAAATAAAATTGGTGACAGTTTACCCCATAGCTAAACTTTTTATTTGACTTTTGACCTTATTGCGATACATAAGAAAAAGTTAGTCTGTTATACGATTTACATAACGCATATAACATTTGCTGTATCTCAAAAGGTTTTTGACTTATAACTGTTTTAAACTTTTGAAGTATGACGTCATGGCGGCCATATTGGAGGAAAAAACCCTGCATCATTCATCTGATATAAAGGCTTTTGTACTTTCCTATTGAACATTCAAGTACATTATTTATATGTTTGCTTACAGGTAAAAATCGTAGATGATCAGTCCGTATTTTTTGTCTGTGCACTGTCATTCTTGTATGTAACTCTGTACTCTGTGACCGATATAAGACTCAGAGTATTTACCACAAATCATTACATATATTACGGTACTACATGTACAATTCATATTTTTTCCTTTGAAAGTAAAACCAGTTTTTAATATTATTTCACTGCCTTCTATAATGTACTTACAAATCCCGCAACGACGAGTGTGACACTTAGAAACATAGATTCGTTCCAGATTACTATTTAGAACTTTTCTCATACGATCACTACCTCTTTTGATGTCTTCGTATTAACTACGAATGGCAGGAAACATAAAAATTACGAGTTCCATTTTAAGAAACACTGAGTAAATAATCCTTTGCGAACTTCATTGCCCAAACGCTGCATTCTTCGTGATGACGTTCTTTGGCCAATGCTTTTCTTGTAATTAATATACACATTAGAGGTTTGTTTTTAACATAGTTGTATGTTAAAGAAACGACATATCTATATACACACATATATTCCTGAAGAGCCATCATGAAATGGTGAATGTACAAGAGAAAAGTCGTTGACATTTATTTTTTATACACACATATATATATATATATATATAGTTATGTGAGCGCTTTCGCTCCATCCATACAGTTATAATCTGTATAATGTACAAAACATTTTTCTCATATAAATCCCTGTAATTATTACATTTATCTCAGAGATGTATAATATCCTAAAAATACATTATTTTGGTATTTGTTTGGTATTTTAAGTTAGCTGTTGACATATAATAATATCAAATTATATCAATCATATCATTTTCTATAAATCTTTTTACGACGTATGGTGAAATGTGTTATTTGTATAATATAAACCATGACAATGGTGCATGAATCTCTTTATTATTTATGTTGACATGTGTTATGTTTATGGTACAGTTTTGGACACGTGTCGGCCTGACCCGTGTGGGTCTCATGGTGTATGTGAGGATGTTACTGGAGGATACACGTGTCATTGTCAAGATGGCTACTCCGGCAATGATTGTGCGGGTAATGTATTTATGTATTGAGGCAAAACCGTTGAAAAGATAAATAAAAAAATATGGTAAGGTTCTTGAAGTATTATTGTCCATATTGGATAATTTCGACGATGAAATTATTTCTATACTGTAGAATAAAAATAAGTATGGAGTATAAAACTTTCACAATGTCATGGAAACCTATTACTTACTCACGTTGAGAAAAATATTTTTCATCCTACATATTTTTTTGTAACTATACCTAATAAAATTAATTTCTCGTTCTGTACCAGCATGAATATTTTACAAAAGCATTTTAAGAAAAATCTTATTTTTCGCCTAACGTATTTTTACATTCTACATAACCAAACATAATTTTCTTGTCACCTGTTTGCCAACATAGAATATAACCTAAACGTTATATAACTTACAGTGCATTCCAGCTCTCCAGTCGATCCGTGTACAGCAAATCCTTCCGCCGCTGGGTGCAGTGAGTATTCTTGTCTAAATTGTCCTCGAGAAGATCTGTTTCTTTAGGAGTAAGGTAAAACACAGAGGCATCATTATTTCGATTTTTATCATTTTTCAATAAGGGAGAGAAAATAATTAATTTTAGTGTTTATGTTAAAATACAGCATATGTAAGAGAACGTTTGGAAGGCTTTGTACAAGTAATTAGTAATACTTTCTTTCTTTATACTGACCGACAAACACATAAGAGCCAACAAATTTCATCATAGAATGAGTGGTCGTTGAAACTCTTCTAACAACAGCAAAAGCAAATGTATACATTGTTCAATATTTTTATAAAGGATTATACTGTAACAAAAAAGTGGTGGAATATTTAGTTAATGGAAGAATTGAGTAAAGTATGAGGCACACCACTAAATGGAGTCATTGAACAGAGAACTGTTAACATTGATAAGTATTCATAAGTCTTTGGTATAAAATAGAGATAAAATAAAGTCACAACTATCTTAAACGTATCAAAACATGTACTTGTTTATCTCCAGGTTGCAGTGCGTTATGTGTTGCCCCTAATGGGATATGTGTAGGGACAAAAGGATCAAAAACATGTTTATGTTCGAAAGGCTTTTCTGGTTCGGACTGCCAAAGTATGTATAACTCACAAATCCAGTGTTGTCTGTTCCCGACTGCCAGAGTTAGAATAATACAAATTAAATGTTGTCTGTTCCCGACTACCAGAGTTAGTATATTACAAATTAAATGTTGTCTGTCCCCGACTGTCAGGGTAAGTATACCACAAAAATGAAATGGTGTCTGTTCCCGGCTGTCGGGGTTAGTATAACACACAGGTCTAATGTTGTCTGTTCCCGACTGTCAGGGTTAGGATAACGCACAGGTCAAATGTTGTCTGTTCCCGACTGCCAGGGTTAGTATAACACACAGGTCAAATGTTGTCTGTTCCCGACTGTCAGGGTTAGTATAACACACAGGTCAAACGTTGTCTGTTCCCGACTGTTTGGGTTAGTATAACGCAAAAATGAAATGTTGTCTGTTCCCGGCTGTCGGGGTCAGTGGAACACACAAATCAAATGTTGTCTGTTCCCGACTTTAAGGGTTAGTATAACACACAGGTCAAATGTTGTCTGTTCCCGACTGTCTGGGTTAGTATAACGCAAAAATGAAATGTTGTCTGTTCCCGGCTGTCGGGGTCAGTGGAACACACAAATCAAATGTTGTCTGTTCCCGACTGTCTGGGTTAGTATAACAGACAAATCAAATGTTGTCTGGTCCCGACTATCAGGGTTTGTATAACAGACAAATAGTGTCTAGTTCTGTTTAGCCAGAATAAGGATAACACTAGCACTTAAATGGCTTCTTCACAATCCGGAAAGTCAGAGGAAGGACAGCGGTATATGTTTTATGTATATATATACATATCACGTTATAGGTTGATGATCTTACAAGCCAATTCATTAATTAATTATACACGGGGAAATTTCGCGGCTGGTGTAGATTCCCAGTTTTACTGAATTCTGTGAATTCAAAACACTAGCGGAATAATTGCTATATTATCGTATAATCACACAAGGATTGTTTTCTGTGTATCATATCTACAATAGTTCCGCTGGCAAGCGATTATACTCAAAATTAATTGCAAAGAAACTATCAATAACTATGTTATGTGTTCAAACCATATGTGAGAAGAGTCTTTGACTCAATATGTGATCAAATGGAAATTAAGTTGATCAATATTATTGTTTAAAGCGCTCTACTGCCTGATTACTGAATAAGAGAACAGTCCAATCAATAGTACATCTAATTGAATTGTGATTTTAGCGAGCATCGTTATTGGCTTAAACAGTTACTTTAACAGCCCATAAAGGAATAAATGGTGTCGACATTTGTGACGTCGTTTTTGATTGGCTGAGACAACGGCGTAGTGACGTCATTGAAAAGAAAGTCCAAAATTAATGTTGGATTCTGAAGAGATTATCTGTAGTAGTTTTTCTGTGTTATATCTCCATAACATAAAACAAATCTATTCAAATTAATCATTAATGATAATACTTTTATCCATATCGATAGTTCTAATTTTAACACATATATTGCACAACGGAGAATTCGGAGTATTCCTAAATTGATAGCACTAAATTAAAGTTTACAATTCGTTGACCAGCCAGTTTATCCACACCTTTACGAAGTGTAAGCGTTTTGAAGTGATCTTATAATAACATTTAAGACTGGCATGGATGGTTTCGATACATTATAGCTATATATTTGTTTTCTTCCTCACATGCCGATTAAATTGAACTAACTTGCCAAGTAGCTTTGTGAATACTACAGCCGGTTATTGATGCGTGTTAAATTTTCCGCGATTTTAATTAAAAATGGAAAAATTAAATTTTAGCAGTTTTAAATGTTTGCGATTTGACTTCAAGTGTATATGTAATTCCTCCATTTCTCAACATTTCTCGTATCATTTTTTAGACTGAGCAAATTCCGAGAAATCGTGAAAATTTCTTGCAAGCGAAAATAAGTGGTTGTACATAACATCGGATATTTGTTACTTGTATACTTACAGGCCCTACCTCCTATGGACCACCAAATGTACGTAGATATATTATGTATAACCAATATATAAACTTACCATAATGTTTACAATCTTTCTGGTAAATATGTATTTTGACATATATAGCTTCAAAAATTATGTTCAACATGTTTTATAGAATACTAACGTTATATATAACAATGGAAAGCGATATGTTGTTGGTAAATTTTATCTTTATCTGTTTACGATTAAATCGATCTCCATATATGATATTGAGTTGTAGATTCATTTGAACAAACAAATTCATTTATTATCTTTTTTACAACAGCCGAAATTCGTTCCTCCAACGCCAGAGGGTGGAGATCTTATAAAATGCGAGCGAGACAAAAACATGAGGTCTCCGTGTATATTGTCAGTATATACATCACCTGACTTGGGTATGAGGTACGTATTCCTATTGTTTATATTACAGAGTAGCCATTCAAGTTATAAATTGAAGGCACTGAAATAAAAACATCAGTAGGGAAACGTAATCGCACTACATTTGAAAGTTGAAAAAAAATTATTAAAATTTGTTCTTTTGTATTTTTCTTCATTTTTATAGCTCAGCGCCATTGGTAAAAACAGTTTTGCCTCCTGGCAAAGTAACAATAAGCATTTCTAGCCCTGCCGATCCACAAATTGCTGGCATTCCCAACATCTACCGTTTTGATGTAAAGATAACAGCACAATCTAACGCTGATCCTAAACTCCATATCTGTCTGCAAGTAGCCAAGTCGACCGAGTAAGTCACACATGCAGGATAGAATGGTTAATAATGTAGTGTAAATTTATGTAGATCTTAAAACTCACGTTTTAATCAAATACACGCAATTTGGAAGGAAAATGATAGAAAAGTCATGGTAGAAAACCTCCCAACAGAACATATATACTTTTGTTTTTGTTTGCTAACTTGCAAAATGTTCAGACTACATTTCTATTGACAAAAAAATATGCTTTTGAAAATCGATTTGTCTAACAAAATAATACGATTCGTATAATTAATAGAAGTGAAGATGCATTATACTTATGCTTTACAGTCAAACGCATGCAACAGATACAAACTGTTTCAACGTGGAGTATGAATTCAAACGTAAGTAATAATTCTCATCAAAAGTAAGGTTATTAAATAAACGCCTTTAAAAAACCCTTACATTTAAACCTAAAAAAGAGTGAATTTTAAACACAGGTAGGTGATAGGTACATATTTTAGTGGAACCGATGTTATAGATAGGGAATAACATCAAATTTCATACTAGGATACACCTTTCACAGAAAAAATCTGATGCAACCAATTTCGTAAAAAGGTAAAGGAAAAAGAATTAATTTGTATCTCTCCACATCAAACACAAATCACAAACAAAAATGCAAAAGTAAAATCGAAAATTACTACCGCAAGGGGAATCTTTTGCAGAAGAAACCGGTCATAACACCAATGCTATGAAATGTGTAATGACGTTTAAACCATACGAGTTCTTTAGAACTATATCAGATTTATAGTTCAGATGTCGAAGTTAATTTATGTCATCTGGGAGGGTAATACCAATGTAATAGCTGGTTGCACTGATATACCACGTGTTTTGTTACAGATGGAGTCGATCCCTGGGGTACACATATACAAACTGTAAGTTGTGTATGGTCAAAAAAATTAATAGAATCTGTTCATTTGCTGATTTCATGAGGTTGACAAATGCCTTAATTATCTAATTGTACATTGTTAACATAATCTTGTAATTGGTTTAAAGTATGTATGACATGGACTCTCCATCAAATATTATAAGACTCTTTCATATGTGGATACAAAGGATAGGGATATTCTACCGAGGGCCACAAATATTGTAAACCCGAGGCTTACCGAGGGTAGAATATCCCTATCCTTCATAACCACGTATGAAAGAGAATTTTTCTCTCATATCTCAACGTTTTATTGCAATTTTACTACTATGATTTTCCACCATTTTGAAATAAGTTCGAAATTTTTTTTGAGTGCATGACAATTTTCCATAAATGAAGATTGCGTAATATTTTCAATGCAAATCCCGTTTTTGTATCTTTTAAAGTAATCAAGTTTAAAGTTCTCAAAAATATAGTAATTGCGTTAGCGATGTGACGTCATGGGTAGCCATGCAAAAAATCATTAGCATGGAACTTTTATTTCCAGAACAACAAATTTGTGGATCCGACTTTGCCAGACCAGAGTGAAATTGTGTGCGAAGTTGGAAAGCCCTGTCATTTCTTCGTTTATGCTTCCAAGGAGAATGGCTCTTGGTATGTATTCCAAAGAGAGTGAATCTTGGTATGTATTACAAAGAGAGTGAATCTTGGTATGTGTTCCAAAGAGAGTGAATCTTGGTATGTATTCCAAAGAGAGTGAATTTTGGTATGTATTCCAAAGAGAGTGAATTTTGGTATGTGTTCCAAAGAGAGTGATTCTTAGGACGTTTCCGAAAGAGAGTGATGCAAGATAAATATTTAACAGAGAGTGGATCTAGGTACGTATTCCAAAGAGAGTGGTTCCTGGTTTGTATTTGAAAGAAAGTTGTTCTATATACATACTCGAAAGAAAGTGATACTTTATACGTATTACAAAGACAGAAGTTTTTGGTACACATCCAAAGGGAGTGGTTCTTTATACGTTTTCAAAAGAGAGCGATGCATCGTAAATATTAGAAAGAGGATCTTTGTATGTATTCGTAAGAGAGCAATACTTCGTAGATAATAAATAGAGAGTGGTAATTGATACATATTAAAAATAGAGGGATTTTTGAGACGTTTTCCAAAGAGAGTGGTTTTTGGTACATATTCGAAAGAGAGAGGTTCTTTGGACGTTTTCCAAAGAGTATGGGTACCAAATATTCTAAATAGAGTAATTTTTGGTTCGTAATACAAAGAAAGTTGTTCTTGATATGTATTTCAAAGAGAGTGGATCTTGGTACGTATTCTAAAGAGAGTAATTATTGGTTCGTATTCCAAACAAAATGGATATAGGTACGTATTCAATAGAGAGTGGATCTTGGTAAATATTTGAAAGAAAGCGATATGTTACACTTTGAAAATTACTTCCATACATTGTACATGAGCAACAAAAATATATTTTAGAATATGAAGGGATGTTATCAAAACTTTTGTTGTATGAATACTATAAAGGCATAATGTAATTCTGCTGAAAAACATCATAATATCATCATCACCTTTAAGATATAGGCATGTGAAGGCATTCTACAAGCATTATGTAATTACTTTGTAAAACACGGTTAGTTTGGTCATGTAATGCCTCATTTCTCAACAAGTCAAATCCTTTCTATGTGATTAGAATTAGAATAACAGAAGGTAATCACCAACACCAGATAACGTTGTCCGATGAATCAATTGTACATTAGAAAATATAACTTTCCCGATTTAAAGTTCAAATATCAAGGATAACGTCGTTTTGAAAACATTTTGTTAACATGTGACTTTTGTGAAAATCGTTTCTAAGGTTTTTTCGTTAATGTGTTTTTATTAAAGATATGAAAATCCTAAATGCAGACCATTTACTTATGGAATCCGAGTGCATGACGTTCTGTATTAAATTAAATGTTGAATTTTAAATTAAAATTTATTGAACAGTCTGCATTTTTTTATTTTCCAAACAATGTTTCAACAAAGACTCATTTGATGATCGGTGACCACTACACCACCATGATGGGTGATCGGGTGGTGTAGTGGTTAAGCCACTCGCCTTTCACCTAGCCGGCCGGGGTTCGATCCCCGGCACGGACGTGAAAAGGTCAGGGGTCACCTGCCCGATCACGTGGGTTTTCTCCGGGCACTTCGGTTTCCTCCCACACTAAGACCCCTCGCGCGCTTACATCCGGGCCATCGAGAGTGATTTACATAAGTTGTATAACTTGTTTCTCAATCGATGTAAAATAAATAAAGTTTATATAAAGACTCATTTGCCACATATACATGCACATTACTCCTTCCATTCTGGCATTTTCCTCTCATACACTAGAAATTACATTGTTGTTTATTAATATTTATGGAAAGGGGGCAGGGGGTAAGAAAAAAACAGATGGGGAGGGGGAAGAAGGTAAAGGGGGATAAGGGTATGAAGAGGGATGGTATATAAACTAATAAATAAACAATTGTAGCGTGGAAATTTATGTCACGCTTAGTTTTTATTAGTTGTTCAAGTTAAAGTTTATTTGTGTTGTAAAATAACAGTTTTATACTATTTAGTTGATAGTTTTAGTTTATATATGTGCAGTATGTATAGTGTATATATACATACATAGGACAGTTAGGGACCAGGTGGCCACGTGCACGTGCCCATCTAGGGTCGTTACGTATAAGGGAGCTAAGGCACCGCATTCCGTTTTCCATATAAGGAGTTGTTTACGACTAGGGCTGTGTATTAGGGTCCAGTTTGATGTTGCATAAGGTGTTCGTATTAATAGTAACAGAAAGCTAAATCTAGGTAGTGGTCACTCCGGCCAGCCAATTAGAGTTAGGTTGGGAGGGTGATGGAAGAAGGTAGAAATACGTAATCATATTAAGATTCAGCCAATGAACGTGAGAATGAATATGGAAGGAGCGAGGTTTTAGCCAATTAGATCATAGTATGAAAGTGGTATAAAAGGGGGTGCACGTGAAGAAAAGAGAGAATACATGAAATTTTGGGACTTACTCCACGTATCTCAGGATCAGCTATTTTAATTCGGATTACTTTACTACACTTCGTGTGTTTGTGACTATGGAATTTATACTTGGGATGTACTGTACGGATATTTCCTACATGTATCAGTGATGTGATATATACGGATAACTCTATCATTCTTAGTGTGATTGTGACTATGGGATTTATACTTGCATTTGGGATGTACTGAATACTTCGCAATTATGGATATCACCTAGCAGTGAACTTAAGTGAAACAGTGTGCCAGTGTGTGTGTTCCTAATGGATTTATTGTAAACTACATTACGTGGATGTTTATGTGAATAAATAATGTGAGATTTAAAGTGATGTTTTCTAGTTTTCCCTGCCGTAGTCACCTTCCATCACGGACTTAGATATACAATAGCGTCTCGTCATAGCCTAAGTGCTATCACATTTTGGAGAAACGCTACACAATGAACATAAGGGGAGAGATAGAAAATGAGAAAAAAAGGACAGAAAATGGATATCAGTTCACAGATCTATACAAATGTATACATAGTACAAGCATGACACATGGAAAAACATATATAAATAGCTATTTCATTTCAGTTTAAAATATGGACAAACTGTCACTCTGCACTTACACGCAATACAGCTGTTTGATATTTCTGTTAATAATTTGTATACTGAATGTTATTTTCCAATGATATTTTATAATTATAATGATAATTAAACACTTTCAGCAGAACACTTTTCTACTTTTTATAATTGTAGTCGACATGTCCTGACCAGTGACACGATGACCACAGCCGTCTTTGACCCGACTGACCTCGGCACCTCCTGTATGACTGATGTTGTGTACGACTTCCAGTTATCCGCTGTGGCCGGCACCATAAAAAAACTCTGTGTTAAGTCGGGGTTGGTTTTAATGTTTAGTTATGTTTAGTTTCGAAAGTGACATAAACGGAATAGAGGTAATATAATCTTATGGGTATTCTATTATCACTGTATTTCATCTGTCAGCTGTAATACTAATTAAAATGTGTTATTCTGACTTGATTAGATTACAAATATTAAATACATAACGTCTTTATTTCTCGTCTGAATTTTAAATCTAGTTCATAATTACAGAGACACTGGCGATGTACGATGTTTCAATATGAGGAGTGTCGCTGCTATTGTAGGTAAGTCCTAGTAGGCACGATTATTTCCAGATGTTTACAACTTATAAAACATACTAGACTTTTCTTAGTGTTTTGAAAAAGTCTTAATTAATTATCCTTATGAATTGTAGATTACTGCTCATCTAACCCCTGCCAGAACGGCGGTGTGTGTGGCTCCTCACAGGGAACGTTTGTGTGTACTTGTACCGATGGCTATACCGGACTCTCCTGTGAAAAAGGTAAGAATTTGAACTGTCTTAAAATACAAGGAAATTATCAATAGAGGTGTCTCTGTGTGCCTTGATTTCTGTAAAGCAATGTTATTGTAATTGTTTATCACTTGGAGTTGTAATTAAGAAATTTCTAGACGTGCGCAGTAATTGTGTTTTTACTTTAAACTGTTTCATAGGTCCGTGTCCTCCCACCACGCCTCCCCACTGTAACAATGGAGGCTATTGTTATAGCATTGGAACTACCAAAACCTGTTTCTGTAAGCTTGGGTTTCTAGGACCAACATGTACTGACAGTAAGTATCATATGAACTATATCAAGCGATACATTACCAAATCATCACAATTAAGGATTCTCTCTGACGAGGATTCAGTCACGTCGAAATCTATTTCAAAGTATTCCAAATTAATTGTCTGATTGTAGCAAGTTGTCTTGTTTTCAATAGCTGTTATTCTGAGCAGACGATTATGTTTTAAAAACAAACACCCGTCTTGTCAATTCTGTAAAAAGACTCACACATACATTTCCCTTTTCGTTTATTGCATGTTCCTTTTCGTTTATTGTATGTTCCTTTTCGTTTATTGCATGTTCCTTTTCGTTTATTGTATATTCCTTTTCGTTTATTGTATGTTCCTTTTCGTTTATTGTATGTTCCTTTTCGTTTATTTCATGTTCCTTTTCGTTTATTTCATGTCCTTTTTCGTTTATTTCATGTTCCTTTTCGTTTATTGCATGTTCCTTTTCGTTTATTGCATGTTACTTTTCGTTTATTTCATGTTCCTTTTCGTTTATTTCATGTCCCTTTTCGTTTATTTCATGTTCCTTTTCGTTTATTGCATGTTCCTTTTCGTTTATTTTATGTTCCTTTTCGTTTATTGCATGTTCCTTTTCGTTTATTGCATGTTCCTTTTCGTTTAATTTCTTGCCTTATACATCATTGATAGACTTTGCATACTCCCTGTCGTTTGTTTAATCAGATATTTTTTTTCTTCGTTAATAAATTGTTACTCGCGTAAGTAAATGCTCATGAAACATACATGTACCCGTATCCCGAGGCATAGAAGATTCACATTATTTTTCTTACTCAAAAAAAAGTTTTTATTCAATAGCCATGTAATTAACATGTTTTTCCTTTCACAGAGGACTCTCACACCAATTTCAATATTTAAATTGATGTTTTTAATTTTGAACACAAACTTTCACCATTTTCACATAAGTTACAGATATATTCGTCATTTACTCATTATTACCTCTCAAACATTCATATCATTTCAAAATAGATTGATACTTGTATATAATGAAATTAAATATTGTATCGTTAATTTCTTTCAAATATGTCAGGGGAGACAACTCTTATATAAAAAAAATAAGTAGAATGGAGACTACTCCGTTTCATATATTCTAATATTCTATTACATTATTTTGACACTGAGTTAAATTTTCCAAAATGTTTTATTTTCAACATACAAATGCATTATTATTAAAGATGCTCCACCGCCCACAGAGCATAAATGATATTCGTCATTTGAACAATAATTGGTGTTTAATCGTGTATATATATGACTAATTAACACAAAAAATAATATAAAATAATTTTATTTCGCCATTGGTGCATGCGCAATTAGTACTTCATTCCATATAGGATACAGTGACACGGAATTCTTTCGGGATGCAACAATTATTTTTCATAGTTTTAACTTTAAGAAAATTAGAAGCTCAATCTTAAGGTAACAAGGTAATGGTGTGAAGTAAGTAACTTTTGCAACTGAAGAAAAATACTAAATCGTCTGGTCCTGTTTTTGATAGCGAAAAAATACCATTTGTCAGCGGTGGAGCATCTTTAATGAAAAATCATTCAAAAATATTGCTTATCGGTCATGGCCACCAGAGGGCCAATATTGACACTCCTCTTTTACACAAAAGCTTTCTTACTTTTAATATTTTCGGTTATGTACATATTACATAATGGTTTTTGTTAATTTGAAACTACTTTATCAAACAATCAATAAGTAGTTTTAAGGATTCAATAAGTGAGTATCCAGTATGAAAACACTCAATAGTATAAAAATTAATATCAACAACAAGGGGAGCTAACTCTCACATAATAGTGTTTGATTGATAGAAGAGTAATTATAAATAGTTCTCACAGTTTTTGTCACAAACTTCGGTATTTTGAAACTATGATTTCCTTTTTTTCCATTTTATTTGATTTTTATGGACAGACTATCTTTAAGCGATCTTTAAGGACCTCTTTCACGAAATTTGCCCACGAACCAATTTTATTAAAACTAAATGTTATATGTAGCAGTGCAAACCCTTGAAACATGTTTAAAAATTCAAAAGGTCCCAAAGGCCTGTGCTATGGACAAATTAAAATTGCCATGTAGAGGTGTATGACAGGGTTCCCTTATTGATACAAAACGGTATCAAAATCATGCTTTTATGTCATCAAACTGTATTATTTCTTGAAGAGTATAAATAATTACATATTATGAATAAATTTTTGGCTACATATTCAAAACAGGAAATGTCGAAATTTAGAGTGATATTTTCGACCATGTCGATTATCAACAAACGGTATTTACCCACGTCTAGCTTGAGTGCACCAAAAATACTTTCTAAAATATTGGCTAATTACCTGGAGTAAGCATTGTGAAAATTTGAGAAATATCTGGGACCGGTAAATTTGTCGTTTAAAGGTCTTAGTGAGGCTAAGTCTATTTTTAACAATATTACATCATGGTCACACCACGTCCTTTTTCAATCTTAAAATTGAGAAAACAAAGAAAGTGACTACCGTGTCTTATCTAATACTCATTTGTTACATTAAATATAAAGTCATAATAATTATATAGTCCCCGGAAACAATCAATCATATATTTTGGGACTGTGAAAATGTATCAAATTTGATTGAACAATTAAGAATTTCTATAATTACTAATAAGGTCTTAGATTCGAAAACAGGATTTTATTTTCGGCAAACAAGATAGTAAATATAGTAATTTTCATATTGAAAATTTGATACCGCTTCTAGTAAAACAATAAGAAAAGAACTCAATTTAAATAGTCTGAAGAATTATATTAAATTTGAACTAAAAACTCACAAGATTATAATGTCCAATAGTCATTAAAAGCGTAAACCGTGTCCGATCACGGCGAGAACTGAACATAATCGGGTTCCGTACCAGATTAACACGGAGCTCCTTTCTTTATCAGATAGGCCTATTATTTTTATATTTTTCTTTACATTAAACTAGTACGGAAATTTACTGACAACAACAAAAGCAGAACCTAAAATATATGTAGTATAGAAAAAAATAATAACAAAAAAAAACACATTTTATACAATAGTAAAATCAAAACCAACCATAATCGCTGATTCCGAAGACTATTTTTTCTTTGTGTGAAGATTAGATTATCCAGGCAGGAAGGGGACTCCCAATCGCCGGATGTTCTCAGCCTTAAAATTATTTCTAATTACTGTTTTTTTCCTGTAGATCTACTGTACTGTATATACATCAAGGAAGTATATGACTTAAAAATCCTTGATATATATACAGTATATTTGGTAAATATTCAAAATTCACCAACTAACACCGTTAAAATATTAACACCCCACAGAAAGACTAACAGAGGGAGAGTGAAAGGGAACTTCTAATGTTTGTCTTTCATGTATCTTCCGTACATGTTGTGTTGTGGATTTATTTATTTTTTATTTTTTTTTTTTTTTTGAAAAAAAGTGATATCCCATTAGGTACTATTTTAGATTTCATTTTTGACCATACTTTCAAAATAGTGAAATAGAATTTGGTAATTTGATTACTTAATATTGAATCCAATCAAGTCTGTAACTAACTTTCTTTAAATGACACCTCACCAGCAGCCAAATATATGTGATGTTATTGGTTTCATGAAGACTAATATTTTACTATTGTACAGAGTCGCAAGATACAGTGGTGAACGCCAAGATTAATGGGGTAAGGCTTCCTATGTACACAGACCTAAAGACATCATCAACAACAAACATCACAAACAACAATATACTACAAACATCACCAACAACAATATACTACAAACATCACCAACAACAATATACTACAAATATCACAAACAACAATATACTACAAACATCACAAACAACAATATACTACAAACATCACATAAAACAATATACTACAAACATCACAAACAACAATATACTACAAACATCACAAACAACAAAAATTTCAAACATCACAAAAACAATATACTACAAACATCACAAAAAACAATATACTACAAACATCACAAACAACAATATACTACAAACATCACAAAAAACAATATACTACAAACATCACAAACAACAATATACTACAAACATCACAAACAACAATATACTACAAACATCACAAAAACAATATACTACAAACATCACAAAAACTATATATTACAACTATCACAAACAACAATATACTACAAACATCACAAACAACAATATACTACAAACATCATAAACAACAATATACTACAAACATCACAAACAACAATATACTACAAACATCACAAACAACAATATACTACAAACATCACAAAAACAATATACTACAAACATCAGAAACAACAATATACTACAAACATCACAAAAAACAATATACTACAAACATCACAAACAATAATATACTACAAACATCACAAAAAACAATATACTACAAACATCACAAAAAAAATATACTACAAAGATCACAAACAACAATATACTACAAACATCACAAACAACAATATGCTACAAACATCACAAACAACAATATACTACAAACATCACAAACAACAATATACTACAAACATCACCAACAACAATATACTACAAACATCACAAAAAACAATATACTACAAACATCACAAAAAACAATATACTACAAACATCGCAAAAAACAATATACTACAAACATCACAAAAAACAATATACTACAAACATCACAAACAACAATATACTACAAACATCACAAACAACAATATACTACAAACATCACAAACAACAATATACTACAAACATCACAAACAACAATATACTACAAACATCACAAAAACAATATACTACAAACATCACAAAAAACAATATACTACAAACACCACAAAAAACAATATACTACAAACATCACAAACAACAATATGCTACAAACATCACAAACAACAATATACTACAAACATCACAAACAACAAATATACATTTGTACTACAAACATCACCAACAACAATCATTACAGACATCACCAACACAAATATACTACAAACATCACAAACAACAATATCACAGATATCACCAACAACAAATACACTACAAACATCACAAACAACAATATTACAGATATCACCAACAAATACACTACAAACATCACAAACAACAATATCACAGATAGCACCAACAAATACACTACAAACATCACAAACAACAATATCACAGATATCACCAACAACAAATACACTACAAACATCACAAACAACAATATCACAGACATCAACCATTGTTTTTTATATTAAAAATGAAAATTAATTGTTAATTTATAAAGTTACAATAATTATGATAAACGTTTATATCTGTCCTCATCAAGAAGTTACCTTCCCTTATTTTCATAAACCTCACCATGTCTATATATGTTTTATAAAATTGTTTGTTTGTACCACCAATATCAGCAGAAGACTAAGATAGGCTACACCTCATGTATAATCCTATTTAACATCTTACACTTAACATCTTTTGTCAATAAAATATTTTGAAATTAGAAATTAGAACAAATATGCTACAAACATCACAAACAACAAATATCACCAACAACAAATACGACAAACATCAACAAATATCACAGACACCAACAACAAAAAGACTTAGACTACTAATCCACAGACAATTTAGATAAAAGCTTAAATCCATAGATATAACAAACAACAAATACCACATACAGCTTATAAACCCATAGCCATCATGAACAAACAGGATAGACACGTAAACAATGTTCAAAATTAGGTTGATAAATACCATGATTTTACTCGAGCGAAAAGTTCAAATCAAACAATAACATAATAAATAATATATAAACGGATATTTGTTTTCCTTAAAGAGTAAATTCAAAGACGGAACTCTCCCAAAAGAAGCGAAATGCTACGTCGGGTATCCATGTGAAATACCGACAACACTGATAGGTGATACGTGCACCAGGTAATGTAAAATACTGATGATTTCGTATTTTTATCATTTTTATCGTCGCTAACGTAAAGGAAATTACACATTATATTTTCCGTATAAGGTTATATTAAATTAAGTAATATTTTACATTTTGAATCCTTTGTACATATATTTAATCAGCTTGAAGTGTGGTTTTGTAATCCTTTCTTGGATTCCTTTTGAGGTTTCTATTACTTATTCAGATTAAATTGGATCTGCGGACCACCAAATGAGACTCTCCTTTTGTACATAATATCTCTTCAGCCCAATGGTAACACCAGGATATGTTAGTGGTGAACTGGACGTACAGAAAACAATGGTTACTAAGGACCCTGCCTCACCTAGTGACTACCATGCCAGTGTAGAAGTGGTCAGCAAGACCAGTGGTCACCACCAAATATGTATCCAGAGCATCAACACAGCAGGGTATGTTTTGGGTGATATGGTACAGTGTTGTAGAGTTACTCCTTATAACAATTGTGTGTTGTTGTACACTGGAGGTATTGTTGAGTGTTTTTGACACAGACGGTCTGAGTTTTGCATTGCTGAATTTCTAATCATTGATGAGCTTTGTTTTAAGAAATGAAATCGCACACCTGAAGATTTCTAATAATTACAAATTAATAAAAAAAATCACATAGAAGTAAATGTCTATGTTTCATTTCAGCCAAATTGCCGATGAAGTATGCGTAATTGTAAATGCGGTAAATGGTAAGCATATTAAACGAAACTTCAATAATTCATAAAATCAAACCAACCGTACGCTAG
The DNA here is from genome assembly GCA_004382745.1 of Argopecten irradians irradians. Lineage (NCBI taxonomy): Eukaryota > Metazoa > Mollusca > Bivalvia > Pectinida > Pectinidae > Argopecten > Argopecten irradians. The sequence continues at coordinate 1,282,281 of SAYR01013221.1, read as the reverse complement.
TCACAAAGAGATCACCATAGACCAAAGCAGGAAAGTGAAATACAATTCCAAATGTAAACTCGCAATACCATACATTTAAACGGTATTTTCGGACACTATTCTGGCGGTATTATAAAAAATGCAAACGACGGGAGTTGCACTCGCAGTTTTCTTTGAAATTATTTCAAAATACTCTAGTCTATCCGTGGGATCCCAAGCCTCAGGTATTATTACATTTTGTAACTTCTATCCTTGGGATCCCAAGCCTCAGGTATTATTACATTTTGTAACTCAGAGGGTAGAATATTCCTTTCCTTCATATCCATATATTAAAGAGTCTTATAATCAATACCTACATCACAAATTACTCGATTGACAGCTGCTGTCAACCAAAGAACATATCAAACAGAGTTAACCTTTTCACATATTTTTATTGTGGTTTCAGGACACGTTTACTTGCCTAGCAAAGTAAGTAAACCTTATAGATACATTCTCCCGTAATGTTGAATAAAACGTGTATTTATTTGAGAGGGATGTTATGTTAGATACATTATATTTTGTATTCTTCGGTTCTAACTTACACGATAGTGTCATATTAAAAATACCACAAATGCCATTATAAATATAACGGATACCAACACAGTGACAAAATCACATTCAAATTCAAACTTTACAGATACATTGGAGAGATAACCTAAAACTGTCCATGATGTTTGAACCATGTGATCCATGAGACCAAGCTTTATTAACTTCATCCTCCTTATCTAAGTATAGTTTAGGGCTTTAGGTGTAATTTCCTATTGGCATATTTCACTATACCTGGTATTCCAAGTTTGACAAATAAAAACTATTTCCTTGTCTTGTACCTTCTTTATGCATTACAGTCGCATGCGTACTTTGTTGACCCTTCATTACCCGGTGGTTCCTCAGTGGAGTGTGAGACCAATAAACCCTGTCATCTCACCCTCTGGGTACACAACTGCGACAGAGAGGATTCATGGTGAGAAACGTATCAATTTTGATATTTTATCGTAATTATTTCAGTAAACGATACACGTCGTTATATTTTAAAACAACCTTGGATAACAAAAATATACATATTGAAATTAAGATTAACATATCAAGTGAACACTAATAATCAAATACATGGACCAATTCCATTCTCAGTCCGTCAGTGAAATCGTCAGAAGAAATCTCCACTGGCGTGTACATTCACCAGGCTACAGGAACATCAGTCACAGGACCCTGTAAAGTTGATGTCGTCTTCCATGACGATCAACCAAAAGTATACACTAATATATGTTTCACCGCCACATCGACCAAACAAGATGTTTTCGGGTAAGATTTCTACAATTAGATCTCATTTATATCGTGAACAAAAATAAAAAACTATGTAATACTTGATGTAAAACAATCAACTTGTGAATGGCACTGAAATGTGAACGGATTATAGATATCCCCAGTGTGCTTTAATACATGTTTTCATCTGGAAGTGGTTACTGTGCATGATAAAATTTATAACAAAGAAGTATCTTTACAAACTTTACTGCTATAAAATAGTAACATCAAAAGCATACTCAAGCTTTAAAGTATGTCGATGTCACATGGTATTTAATGAGGTAGTATGACGTAATAGGGTTAATGTGTTTTACTGGTTATAGAGGTGACGGGGAGGTGAGATGTTATGACGTCAAAATCGTAAACACGCTGTCAGGTGAGTTCCCGTGATAATACTCTATACAAATATATATGTAAAAATGGGGGGCAACTACTTTAAGTCTTTTGGTTTTTCAGACGTTTAAAAATGTAAAACTATTGTGATTTTTTTCATAAATACTTTGATGTAATCCTTTATTTTAGCAACTTGTCTGAGGAGATTTCATTTAATTACTTTTTCTATCTGTAGTTGTCGGTTCTTGTGCCTCTACCTTGTGTCAGAATGGAGGATTTTGTGACGGTCATCAAGCCACACCAAAATGTGTCTGTCTTAGTGGATACTCCGGGTTACTCTGTAGTATAAGTAGGTATACATATAACAAGTCAACTCTGAAATAACGCATTTTCGGCAAACTGCATACAACCGAATTATAATCGAAGACATAAATTATCTTTATGCAAAAATACAAAAAGGACTTGGAATAATACATTTTGAGGACGTTTATCGAATTCATGTATAAAGATTCTTTATTGTGGTCATTTAAACTGTGTTTATTTTAAAACATTTTCTCACTAACCAATACATAAATTAAAAGCTGAGAATAGCGATCTTTCAGAAACGTCGATAACATTATAAATTCATGTTACAGCACATGGCGAATCGTTGACCGATCCTGCGCCGATTCCTGGGGTAACAACACAAGTACGTAATGTCAATGTGGGGAGTCATGTGATTAATCGTACATGTTACGTGATCACAGACATAGCACCAAATGTGTCAGTCACAAAGCAACCGGTGAAATAAAACACAATGTTTTTACCTGAAGCGGGCTGAAATGGACCGTAAACGATACCTGTTTGATCACGTGACCACCCCACCGGGAACGTGGTGCGGCAGTAAGGGTTAAACGGGTAGGGACTCAAGAAAGTTTGTTATAAAAGTTCAAGATAAACCTAGAACGAACCCAATTTAAGTAAATTATGTACAAAAGGTGTTTTGATAAAAATGGCAAAATCAATAAACATCAGCTGAAAAAACAACATTGCGGTTGATGTCTTGTATGATGATTGGTTAGGTCACACAAAGTGACAATAGTTAATGTGACGTTACAGACAACTTTCGGAGACTTTGCTGTCCCCAAGCTGATCCGGTGTACAGAGAACTAGGAGTGTGAGGTTTCCTTTACATTTACAAGGCCGGGAGGAGACACTACTACACTGTAAGATGTCATCTGATTTAGTTAATACGGGTAATACTAAATATATACCCAGTGATATTTGTGTAGCAAATCCTAGTAGACTGTGTGAGAAACATAAAGTATGTTTTTTATCTGTATGATTGTTTAAAATCGTGAACTTGATTAAATGTATTTTACTGTGAATGATGTTATAGCTCAGTGTGTATTATTACGTTCTTTTGTTGATGTTACAAATGAATATCTCTGTTGGAATGTATGACGTAAAACAGTATGACGATAATATTAATAAACATACTCCAACATGCATACGGAGTATGGCGAAAATGACGTCGTTATACATTTTCTATTTTCAGCCCATCCATCCACCTGGGACACGTGGACAGTGATCTAACTGTCAGACCCCCTACAGTGTCCACAGACCCACACACTCCTGAAGGGACGTACCACGGCAAGGTGAAGGTCGTAGGCAGTCGTCCAGGAAACAAGAAAGTCTGTGTTCACACTCCGACTAACTCTCCTGAGTAAGTATACAGTAAAACTCGTTTATAACGAATACAACGAATACTTTATTACAACGAATTCCTGGTTATAACGAAGTTATTTAAATTCCTCATCAAAGTCCATATCAGATGTCTTTAATATAGGCATAACGAACTGTGCTTATAACAAAGTGATTTCGTTAGTCCATAGAGGTTCTATATATCAGTGTTTTATTTACATTTGTAGACTTAATTATCCTATCCTATCGTACCGCCATGATAATTTAAATTGAACCCTATACTTGATTAACAAAAAAACGGATGACAAATGCTTGATTCTAATGAAACACGATTGGTCTGAAAACAAATAAAATCAAAAGAGCTTAATATGGTGAAATATCCCCAAACCTAGTGCCTTGTGTTCTGTTCCTTGTCAGTCCACCTTTTGTGTGGTCTTTATTTTCAGTGTTGTAGGAGATGAAATCTGTTTTGACGTTGATGTCTCCAGCCATGGCACGAGTGAGTATATTGGGTCGACCTTCTGGTTCTATCTGGGGAATGTCGTTTATTTCTGAGTATATTGGGTAGACCTTCTGGTTCTATCTGGGGAATGTCGTTTATTTCTGTGTATATTGGGTAGACCTTCTGGTTCTATCTGGGGAATATTGGGTAGACCTTCTGGTTCTATCTGGGGAATGTCGTTTATTTCTGAGTATATTGGGTCGACCTTCTGGTTCTATCTGGGGAATGAATGTCGTTTATTTCTGTGTATATTGGGTAGACCTTCTGGTTCTATCTGGGGAATATTGGGTATACCTTCTGGTTCTATCTGGGGAATGTCGTTTATTTCTGAGTATATTGGGTAGACCTTCTGGTTCTATCTGGGGAATATCGTTTATTTCTGAGTATATTGGGTAGACCTTCTGGTTCTATCTGGGGAATGTCGTTTATTTCTGAGTATATTAGGTAGACCTTCTGGTTCTATCTGGGGAATGTCGTTTATTTCTGAGTATATTAGGTAGACCTTCTGGTTCTATCTGGGGAATGTCGTTTATTTCTGAGTATATTGGGTAGACCTTCTGGTTCTATCTGGGGAATGTCGTTTATTTCTGTGTATATTGGGTAGACCTTCTGGTTCTATCTGGGGAATGTCGTTTATTTCTGAGTATATTGGGTAGACCTTCTGGTTCTATCTGGGGAATGTCGTTTATTTCCCAGTATATAAGGTAGACCTTCTGGTTCTATCTGGGGAATGTCGTTTATTTCTGAGTATATTGGGTAGACCTTCTGGTTCTATCTGGGGAATGTCGTTTATTTCTGAGTATATTGGGTAGACCTTCTGGTTCTATCTGGGGAATGTCGTTTATTTCTGAGTATATTGGGTAGACCTTCTGGTTCTATTCTGGGAATGTCGTTTATTTCCAGTATATGGGAGACCTTCATTTGGGTAGCATTCTGTTCTATCTGGGGAATGTCGTTTATTTCCCAGTATATTGGGTAGACCTTCTGGTTCTATCTGGGGAATGTCGTTTATTTCCCAGTATATTGGGTAGACCTTCTGGTTCTATCTGGGGAATGTCGTTTATTTCTGACTATATTGGGTAGACCTTCTGGTTCTATCTGGGGAATGTCGTTTATTTCTGTAGTATATTGGGTAGACCTTCTGGTTCTATCTGGGGAATGTCGTTTATTTCTGACTATATTAGGTAGACCTTCTGGTTCTATCTGGGGAATGTCGTTTATTTCTGAGTATATTAGGTAGACCTTCTGGTTCTATCTGGGGAATGTCGTTTATTTCTGAGTATATTGGGTAGACCTTCTGGTTCTATCTGGGGAATGTCGTTTATTTCCCAGTATATTAGGTAGACCTTCTGGTTCTATCTGGGGAATGTCGTTTATTTCTGACTATATTAGGTAGACCTTCTGGTTCTATCTGGGGAATGTCGTTTATTTCTGAGTATATTGGGTAGACATTCTGGTTTTATCTGGAGAATGTCGTTTATTTCTGTGTATATTGGGTAGACCTTCTGGTTCTATCTAGGGAATGTCGTTTATTTCTGAGTATATTGGGTAGACCTTCTGGTTCTATCTGGGGAATGTCGTTTATTTCTGACTATATAAGGTAGACCTTCTGGTTCTATCTGGGGAATGTCGTTTATTTCTGACTATATAAGGTAGACCTTCTGGTTCTATCTGGTGGGAATGTCGTTTATTTCTGAGTATATAAGGTAGACCTTCTGGTTCTATCTGGTGGGAATGTCGTTTATTTCTGAGTATATAGGGTAACCTTCTGGTTCTTATCTTGGTGGGAATGTCGTTTATTTCTGAGTATATTAGGTAGACCTTCTGGTTCTATCTGGTGGGAATGTCGTTTATTTCTGAGTATATAAGGTAGACCTTCTGGTTCTATCTGGTGGAATGTCGTTTATTTCTGAGTATATTAGCGTAGACCTTCTGGTTCTATCTGGTGAGAAATGTCGTTTATTTCTGAGTATATTAGGTAGACCTTCTGGTTCTATCTGGGGAATGTCGTTTATTTCTGAGTATATTAGGTAGACCTTCTGGTTCTATCTGGTGGGAATGTCGTTTATTTCTGAGTATATAAGGTAGACCTTCTGGTTCTATCTGG